>JAYJMB010032180.1:0-35738 GCA_036873735.1 Pouteria campechiana
TGATAATCTTTAGGCTGCCACTCAGTATTCATCATTTACACTTTAATTCACACTTAATTAAATTAAACTTTATAAACATACCAAACTTTACTCATTACTATACCTGAATTATTAATACGGTCTGATACCAAAATTCAAGGGCTTACAGTATCATCCTTTGTCAGATGACTGCTAGTCATCCAAATTATTCATTCCTTTGTTGAATAAAGTCAAAGTCTTTTGAAAAAAAAGAAAAGAAAAAGAAAACAACAATATTAGAAGGTGGGGGCATCTCATGACTAGTGGTTTGGTCATGATCTTAGTTTCATAAGATCTTGATTCATTCTAAAATGTTGTTATAAATTGTTCATTTGAATTTATTTCTATCAATATATGGATTTTCTACAAATCCAATTTCTATATACAGGTTATTCTAAATAATGCCACTCAAGAGACGGACAATCTAGATCTGAGAGACTGTGCGCCTACTTTCAATTGACTCTAAGGTATAGTTTTGATTATTTTTGGTACATGTAGTCTGTGGTATACTTTGATTATATCTGAGAATTTTCTTGTCTTTATCTCAAGCAGCAAAAGATGTCATGCTTATGTAGATAAAGACCACTATTACTGGGGGCGTATTTTTTATTTTTATTTATTTTTAATGAAAGGGTGTGGGTTTTGGTTTGGGTGGGTTGCCTGACCCCCTTCCCACCCCTAACTCGAAGTAGGTGTAGGTTTGGGTGCCGCTTAGGGTTCAGGTTGAAAAATGCCTTCCCAATTTTACCTGAAATTCGGGTTTGACCAGCCAGGTTTGAGTTGAACCTACTTAGACTTACACCACTAGTCATAGCTCACCATATCAAACCTTAGGAAAACCACTTCAAATTGGTCAAACTCAATCATCTAGTCTTACTCTTCCTAAGCTTCTCATGGGTAATTAAGAGAGCCGAACTAAACCCAGTTATCCTCGTCTCACTCTTCCTAAGCTTCTCATAGATAATTAGGAGAGCTGAGCTAAACCCAATCATCCTGGTCTCACTTTTCCTAAGTTTCTCATGGGCAATTGACAGAGTCGAGCTAAACCCAATCATTTTGGTTCCACCCTTCCTCAGCTTCTCATAGGCAATTGAGAGAGTTGAACCAAACCTAGTCATCCTTGTCTCACTCTTTCTAAGCTTCTCGTGAAAAATTGAGAGAGCTAAGCCTAGTCTAACTGGCCCACTCTTCCTAAGCTTCTCATGGGCAATGTGAGTGAGCTGAGCTAAACCTAGTTTACTTGGTCCCACTCTTCCTAAGCTTTTCATAGTCAATTGAGAGAGCTGAGTCAAACTTAGTCATCCTAATCCCACTCTTCCTGATGTTATCATGGGCAATTGAGAAAGCCAAGCTAAACCCAGTTATCCTGGTCCCACTCCTCCTCCTCCTAAGCTTCTCATGGGTAATTGAGAGAGTCGAGCTAAACCCAAATCAACATGGCCCACTCTTCCTAAGCTTCTCATAGGCAATTTGAGAGAGCTGAGCACCTATTCTTCCTAGTCTCTTTCAAGTCTAAACATAATAGAGATAACCTGGTCCTAAAACTTTTTGGAATATACTAATTGGGTCACAAACCACCTACTGTCTCTATGGTTTCTTATAGTTTAAATAATAGAAATTACCAGGTCTTCATTGCATTTAAGATAAACTAATTGGATCAAAACACTCATTCTTCATGTTAACCCAGATTCTAGCAACCCAATCTAGAGTAGTGTTAACTTCTCCGCCCATTAGTTTGAGGTGATCCACTAAATTTTAAGCCATCACAATTTGCTGAGCGATCTTAAAGACATCACACATTTATTTCAAAGAGTATTTTTATTTTTGGGTCTCTAAAATGCATTGTAAATTTCTTTTTAATCAAGGGTTTTCTCCCATTTTAAAGATGTAATTAAGACCACGTATGGTCTAGGATGTGAATATGCAATTTTCTGATGTATACGTAGCAAGTGTAATTAATTGAGGACATCAAAATAAAACTAAAAATTATTTCATTCATTCCTACAAATGATAAATCTTTTTGTTCCATTTTTTGCATTCTTCTTTTTTGTACTTGTTACACCTCCTTGGTAGGAGTTGAGCATTATAGGGTTACCCCCTTAGCCTTCTCAATATGACTAACTTTTATAGAGGAACATGATAGGTTTCGAAGCTTCTCTCTTTATTATCCATTTCTTCATCTTCTTCTCAGGGCATTGGCTAGCATAATGACTTAGAGTCTTGCAGATTTACCAAACTAATTCAGGTTTTTCCTTTTTCTTTGAATTTTTTGCTACAAGATCCTATTTTGCTTAAGCCAATAGGGTCTTCGTTTTTACTATAATATGTTCTTTAGAATTTCTTGCATTCTCTCTACAATCTTTCTTCAAATATCTGGGTTTCTTTCACTTCCAACAAAACGCTAATGATAAAGTCATTTCTGCTAACCTGTAAAACCTGCAAGTTCTCTTGTTAGCAAATCATACTATTACATTTGAAGAACTTTTTATCTATTCTATCTCAAACCTGTAATAAGCTAGTTTCTATTTTCATCTTGCTAAATTAGCTTGGCCAATTTCCCTTAATTTTAATTTTCAAAAATTCTTGACATAAGCTAAGTTAGTTTGAACCAAAAATTCAGGTTCTACTGCAAAAAATAATTCATTGGCCTTAATTGCCTAGATTACTGCGAAAACTTCCTTTTCATGGATTAGCCAATTGATTTCTAATCCTTTCAAAGTTTCACTCTAGTATCTGCAGATATCTTTTTATGTTGATGATTTTTCTTTCCTTGCCTTAAGGACACATCCCTAGTAGAATTTTGAAGCATCTACCTCCAAGATCAAATAATCTCCTTGTTGTGGAAGATACAAAGTTGGGAGTTCCTTTATTTGATCTTTAATTTTCCTAACTAGTAGTGTATCTGCATCTGTCCATTCAGAGGGAACCTTGCTTGATGTTTTTCTATACAAAACTCTGGTTAATGATGCTAAATTTTTGATAAAATTTCTAGCATAATTGAGAATTCCTAGAAACCTTTTATGTTATTTCAAATTTTCTAGCCTATCAGAAAATGCAATAAGAGATTTTACTATATGGGGTTGTAGTTTTTCTTTATTTTCTTCAATTTTTTATCCTAGAAAGTTGATCTTAGGCTGCATCCATACTACCTTCCTTTCAGATAATATCACGTCTTCTTTTACAAAGACATTAGCCACTTGTTATAAATGACTTAGATGTTCTTCCTGTGTTTGACTAAACAGGAGAACATCATCAATATAAATCATAGTAAAATCCTTTAAATGATTAAGTGCTTGGTCCAATCTTCTTTGGAAGATTTCTAGTGCATTTGTTAATTCAAGCAGCATAACTAACCATTCAAATAACCTTAAAGGGCATGTGAATGTTGCTAGATTTATGTTATCTTGATGCATTCGAATCTACCAATATCTAGATCTTAAATCAAATTTGGAATATAGTTTAGGTTTTTTTTCCTAATCCAGTTCCTAAAAACTTTTTGATTTGGAAGATTATACCCATCATCCTTAGTAGCATTATTCAGCTCTCTATAATAAATTACCTTCCATGACTTTCCTCTGGCTTTCTCAACATGGTTTATGACCATAGAAGCAACACTTCTATGCTCACTTTCACTAGGACAAACTAGTTTTAACTTTTCTAATTTGGGTATTTGTTTTCTAAATTCTTCTATCATTTCCAAGGTATATTTAATACCTTGGCTCCTAATGATAGTTTCTAAATTCTTTAATTTTTAAGTGGCTTCCACTTGGAATTTTTTTGATAATGCCTGTGGATCATCTTTAAAATTATCTCAAAGTTTTTCTTTAATTTTCTCAATAGCTTACACAGGCATTTGAGTTATTAAATTTAACTTGCCTATTTCATCAGTCTCTTCCTCTCACAATAAAGCAAACACAAGATCTATTGTTGTTAAGAGAGACCTTTTATCTATTCCGATTTTAAGAATGGAACTAGATACTTCTATTGTAATTCGGTATCCTCCAATGGAAATAAGATCAATTTCTAGAATAAATGCCTATTTTCAGCTTGATGCTTTAAGAACGCATTTTTTAAGATAATTTATTCTGATAAATCATCTACACATAATAAAATATTTATCGTAAATATTTAATCACAGATCCTCATTTCCACATTCTTGGCAATCCATTCAACATTAGCTTTAGATCCATTAGCTAATCCAATTGGGATTGATGGAATTTCCTTTCATTTTTTTGAAGAGAGGATCTCCCTTTTTTCAAAACAAAAACTTACTCCTGTATTAACTAAAGCAAGTCTTTCAATCTCTTCAATAGAAAAATCTGCTAATATCTACAGATTTGGTATTTGATTTAAGATTATCATATTGATTCGAGGTTCATCCTCATATATTGGCATATCTATTTTCTGTCATCCAACCGTCTTTCTTGAATCCATATATAATTTTTCAGAAAATTCAAGAGGATAATTTTCTTCCTCCACAGTCCTAAGTTTATTATGCCTTGATTGACCAACAGATGGTCTTGGTTCTTCAATAAGTAAAGCATTTGGGATTTGTCTTATATTTAAAGATTCCAACATCTGTTGAATTTGGGTTTGATCTTGGAAAACCCAATTTCTAGGCCATGATAAAGTTTTCGAACTCACAACTATAGGAGTCATTCCTTTAATTAAAGAATTAGACTCAAATAGTTCATTTAAACTTTGTTCTCCTTTTATCATTGGTCTATGAGTGTTGTAAAATTGAACTAAAGTTCTACACCATACTCTGATTACTCTCCAATTTCTTGGATAGTCATGCTTCATCTAGTCATTCATGTAGATTTTCAAACTAAGAGTTTTTAAAATATTAGCGTCTCTAAGATCTACACTAAATCTAGGCTAGACCTTAAACTATATAAGTCCTTTGCACATATTAGCTCGTACTCTTTCTAAAGAGATTTCTCAAATTGGCCAGTAGTGCTTGCATCTACTACTGCCGCCAAAATTGGTAAATTCAATTATTCTTTTATCAAAGGAGAAATTCCTAGTTGTACCATCCCATATTAAACAAAATTTTCTTTCTTTTTAGGGTTTCCTATATCTAATCTTTATTGATTAATGAGGTCAATAACTGCCCTTTATCAGTAATGGCTACCTCAGTTATTATCTCGATTTTGAATATTTTAACCAATTCTTTGTATGGAAGCCAACAATTGTTATAGACTTCAGAAAGATTTATCTTTAGTATCTTCTATTCATAACAATCTTTGGATCAGGAAGCAATATCGGCTTCTAATTCATGTATTTGATGAATCCTTTCCTCTCCTTCTTAAGATAATTTCACTAGATCTATATCTGATCTAGTATTCATCATGAATTGCCCTATTTCATGAAATTTTTAAAATTTTGCTAATTCATCATGATCTTCTTCAAGTTCTAAATCAAATAGTTCTTCCATAGAATATTCTGATTCAACTTCAAATTGACTATCATCATCCGAGTCTACTTCCTCTCCCCAAAATGGGTTCAAAATAAACCTATCTTTGGGAACAAAGTAATCTCCTTAATTGAAGCTAACATGCTTTTTTTTTAGACATGTTGCAGGCTTATGTCCTGATTTTGCTTATAACGAGCAACATCTACATTGAGACAAGGGTTTTTCTTTTGAACATTTTGGTTCCCATCCATATTTTTCTTTAAACGCTTGTCTCTTTTCTTCTAGTGATCTATGTGGCCTTAAATATCTTTTTCTGGATTTTTTCCTTTTTTTATAAACTAGAATCTTGCGATATTTTTTAAATTTTTGTTTAAACTTTTACTTAGTTTATAGGATTCTCTTGTACAAACTATTTCAAACTTTCTTGATTTAGCACAACCATATCTTCTTGCCACTAATTTAAACTTATCGCGACAATCTTCAGACATTATTGGCATTTTGCCTATGTCTTTGGATAATTTCCTTTCCATGCAATAGAGCCTAATGAAATATCTTATTACTTCAGCTCTTGTACCGAGCGTATCTACTACATGATAGCATGCATTATTCTAACACCTTTTGAGCAACTGTTCCCCAACTTTTGAGTAACTTATCCCAAAATATTCCAAGGGCATACTTTTGGTCTTTACAACTTAATTGGTAATATCTGTCTTTGAACTCACAATAATATTCCTCAAAGTAAAACATATCACAAATTTGGAATTTTACCAAAGCTGCTATAGCTTACTGTTTATGATAAACATCACTATCTATGATAGTTTGTCCAACAAACTCCTTCTTCAAGATTTTCACAAAGATTAGAATAACTTCTTCTGGTCTCTGAGCATTTTTAGCTATAATATTTTTTATTGGAGACCTTCTGCTAAGTTCATCCCAAAATCTTTGTGTCACTCCTTGTAGACTTATTGCTAGATACAGTTTATCCTTTTATACAATCTAATACCTTCCACCAAGGTTTACTGTTCTGACTTGATTAGCCCAAGCCTCAATAGCTTTTTTAGTGTCTCTTGAACAGTCGATGTTTGAATAAGCACCTTACAGAGACACCTATTTCATCTTCCAATCTCTTGGGATAAATCTATATGGAACTTTCCAAGGATACTTTGGTTTATAACCACCAAACCTTGAGTTAAGCTTCTTAAGCTTTGTGTATTAACTAGTCATTTTTCAGTTGGTTCAATACTCATTTAGAAGTAAGATGTTTATAGGCTTCCTCATTGGAAAATCTTCCAGAGGCCCTTATATATCTGTATCTTTCCTCAATGGTCTTAGAAAACTTTGCTTTTTCTTTTGGCCATTTGCCTAAGAGTTTCTTCTATGTTATTGAGATGAGTATTTAATTCATTCTAGACTATTTCTATTTCATTTGGAGTTCATTTCTCTTTTTTTAGAATTTATCATATTTCCTGTTCAGCTTAGCAAACTCTAGAAACAAATTATTTAAGATCTGGGTAATCTTCTTCTTGCTACCGATATTTAGGAGTTGTCCAGACACTAAAGACTTCTTGAGAGATCTAAGAATAAATTCTCTACACTTCTGTTCTAGTTATTGTAGACCTTTCTTGTCTATCAATCAAGGATCTTAATCTATTAGATGTATCTTGACTAATAGATTTACTAGATCCTTCACCCTTTCTAGGTTCAATCATGCTTTACACTAAACCAAGCTCTTGATCTAAGTTCTTCTAAATTAAATAATAAGGAAAATGAGAATAAAAACTTAACCTAGGGTTTCCAAAATTGAATAATAGAAGACAATAAATAAAAATATATAATACAAGGGGATAAAAAGTATAACTAAAATAAATACATAGTCTTCTCTCATCATTTCTTTTTCTCTTTCTCTATCTCTTGCTCACTTGTTCTTGCTCATTTGCAAAGCCTTAAACTGCCTAAATTTTCTTCTTTTCATTTTTTATCTTTTCATTTTTTAACCACTCACCAAATGAGTTCTAGTATTATTAATTTATATATACACATATGTGCATTAGAGTATATTATAACATAATTAATAATCCTTGAATAATCCTAATGGATTGAACAAAATGATCAAGACTAGTTACCTAGTATACATATAAAATCTTTCTATGGTAAATACATTTTTAGGAAAATCTTTCTATACGAAGTTTTCTAAGCTTATATAGGCAGGCATCTTTATGTTTTTTAACAGGAACATGCAAATAAAATTTTTTTATAAACAAAATTTATTTGTTTATATAAATTATCTGAATTTCTTTAGCAAGTGGCATTAAGCCCATTCAAGTTCCAAAAAGAATCCGGTTGTCAATTTTCAAAAGGTGGGATGGACCCATGTCAATCCCATGCTGAAAATTTATGTCCATTTGTTAGCTTATGCTACCCACATTAGGCCAGCCAGTCAAAGCTGGCGAAATTCACTGTATAAGAACTCTCTATTTTGAAGGGAACGCACAATATACATGGGCGAAATATTTGTTCATGAAATTAAATATGGTGCATAACTGTCTTGACTATATCCAATTCATGGCCCATCTAACAGTGTTTTCATGTATGGAGTAATGAGAAATCTTACGCTGCTTGTTTCGCATCATGGAATTTCTGACATGCTTCCACACTTCGCAGAAGCCCGGATGGCATATGAAGCATTTTTATTACTGAATATCCGAGAAATTGGAAACAAAATAAAATTAGAAGCCAAATATCTTGAGAATATATGAAGCTCAGGTCAACGCAGACTGCAATTGCGTTGGCAAGAGACTTGTTTAAACAAGATGCTCACCACGAATTTTATAAATGAGAACTACTTGTTTTGTCGCAAAATCAAAATTTGTAATACTTTTTTATGTATAACTAATTTATAAAAAAACCAATATTTATCACATTTTCTTACTTCTAAAGTGAAAGTGAATAAAGTAATAAAATTATTATTTTCTTGAGATTCAACTTATTCAAAATTAAATTATAGTATATTTTTAATTTTAAATATTTACTTTAATTTATATTAAATTAATCAATTTGATCATTCTTGTAAAATATAAAATACTAAAATCACTACTATAATAAAATTATGACAAAGATTAGATCCTGTTATAAATTTAATGTAAAAGTATTTTAATTTTTAGTTTATATTATGTGGTTCAAATTTATTAATTTAATGTAAATTGTAACAATTATTTGAAATTAATATTTTGATTTAACCATTAAATGGGTATTTGGTGAGAAAGTAGTGATTTTAGGTATTTATTCATTAAGAATCAAAAATTAAAATTATGGTTAGTTAGTAACTACTCTTGTTAATTAGGTACATATAATGTTACTTACAAAAATTTAAAATAATAATGTTTATTTTCAAATAATAATATTTTTATGCTTCTTAACTAAGTTAAATAAAAAAATTCACTATATTTTATTTTTTAGTAAATAAAGACCTAAAATTAATATTTTCATAAAATGTACCCATGTAGGAATTAAATTAACCTAAAATATTTAACTTTAAATAAATAATATAATTTATATCAAATAAATGAATTTGAAAGACCTTCGAAAGAATAAAAAAATTAACATTACCTCTAGATCAAATCTATTATTAAGGTATGATCTTCATCATAGATTTAATATAATAATATTTTTTAACATTTTATATTTGACAATAATGATCGAATCTATTATTTTGATATAAATTAAAATAGCAACTTAAAATTAAATAATTTAGTGTAATCTAATCTTTGAATAAATTTAATTTTAAAAATAATAATTTTAGGAGGATTATATTTAAGTAAAGCACCTAGCTCCACCTGCAGGTAGAGACAAGTACAAAAGTGTAGACTAGTCTATAAAATAAAGATCTAAACCATTTATTGATTTTTTTTGTATTAAAGTCTTCACAACAAAATTTACAACCACTAATTTTCTGCCTAACACAATATACTTAGTAATAAGAGACAAGAATCAAACCATTAACATATGTGTGTATGTGTGTGAATGTTATTTTAATAATATTAATATTTACATTTTTATCAGATGCATACATTATTTTTAAAATAATCAATATTTAAATAAATTATAATAAGTATAATATTTAGGTGAGTAGTATATTTAAAAATAGATATTTTAGCATTTTTATTCTTGCAATTTACATGAAATAGTAAATAACCTAAATTTTTTATATATCATGGTTTTAAACTTTTAATAAAAGAAATGAATGACTTAGACATCACAAATAGAATACTTAAGACCTATTTTTTCACCTAGCTTCACCTCTTGAGTAGAGGAGGATCTTTTATTTGATGTTCTCTATAATTTTATTACTTTGTTTACTTAAGAAGTAAGAAAATATGATTAGTAGTATTAATTTGTATAACATAATATATATATATATAAATAATTATTAAAGTTATAGAATAACTAAATCTCACTTATAGAATTAGGAGTACTGCCTGCATACCATTTAAATACCTCTCCTGTATATAAGCACTAACAAATTTCCTTGACATGTACTTATTAGGATCAATCTTACCCAATTTAAAATATGATTAGGTTGATTCGAGGCTTCGTAAACTCAATTCTAAAAATTAAATCATTTAATAAAATACTAGTTACAATATTCATATACATAAATATAAATTTATTTGTATTATATATTTTATCCTTTATTTATTTTGTATAGGCGTTCATGACTTCTACTCATTATTTTAATATATGTTCGCTCTTATTATTATATTAAAATATAATTTTATAAAAGTGTTAATTAATTGGTTGTCTTGTGTGGTCTTCAATTTAACATGTTTAAAAGCCATGAATACAGAAATTTTGCACAATTAATAATTCTTTTTATTTCATTCGTGGATAGTAAGCAAGAATCTTCTTGTTGGGGGGGGGGGGGGTTTGAGCTTCTAAACACTTTTAAATTTGATTAGTTTATATTTAAGATTTAAATAGATTGAAGAAATCACATAGCACAATAGACACTTTGTTTTTATAATGGTCTGACCTAAGCAGGGTTTATACTCCACTTCTCTAAGTTAGTCTTTCTTAGTACACTCAGGTTCTACTAATACTTGTCAAATAGACACATGTTGATTTTCTACAACTCACCAAATACTTTTACAATTCCAGCAAATCTCTTTTACTTATTGAATTCCATACACAGAAATTTGCAAGTTCTTTTATTGCAGAAATGAAAATAGTCAATGATTTGTACAATAAAAAATGCCTCTTACTTAGGCAAATGTGTGTAGAATTTAAGAATAAATAAATCTACAATAAAAAAAATATTTTAAACTCCTTGAGGTTCAATGATGATTGAGCTTTGAATGTTGATTTAAAGTTTTGCACAGTGAGAGTTGAAACTTAGAAGAAAATTGGAATGCATCATTGTAAATGCTCTTTTTAATTCACTTGGCTAACTTCTTTTAGAGATCTAAATCTCTATTTATATTCTTCATAAGATAACTTAGTGCTGCAATTTTAGAAACTTATTGGCCATTTTAGATTGCTAAACAAAAATTTCTAGTGAACGCACTTCAAACCTCTGAAGTTTTATTTTAGAACTCTTAAGGTGAGGTGGCTTTATTAGTTATCATTGCTGCATTGAATTTAACGACATTCCTGTTGGGATTATTATATGATTTTGATAATAACAAAACTTATCTTAAGACTTGATGCTTCTAATATAGGAAGCTTAAAATGCAAAAATATATGCTTGAATTATACATGCTTTGTTGGAATATCATTCGTGTAAGTATATATAAGTGTAGAAGGGAAATTATCTTAGTCCATATTATATGCTTCTAGTATAGGAAGCCTAAAATGCAGAAATATATGCTTGAATTATGTGTGATTTGTTGGAATATCTTTCGTGCAGGCATATATAAGTGTAGAAGGAAAATTATCTTAGTCCATATTATTTTTAACCTTATTTATCATGCCTTGGACCATATGCTAGTGTGCCTCAAAGAATTATATTTTTGAATGACTAAGTATGGGTGCTTGAATGAGCTCATAGATACAAAATCATGATTTTAAAGTATATATTCATGCTTTATAACTTATGCAAATTTCAAATAGATAATTATATTATGATTTACAATGGAAAATATGATATAAAATGTCAAGCTAATAAAGTGGCAAAAGTGCAAAAATTTCTAAGTGCAGGTTCGTTGCTACAATACTTTTGCTATAGTAAAATGCGATAGTGATAGACGAAGTGAGATTGTCTATAGCAGCAGATGAAGTGGAATTACTACAGTAATCTACTAACCTACTATAGTAACTTGCAAACGAAGTAGAAGCATCAAACAAAGCAACAGGCGGATTGCTAAAGTAACTTGATACAATAATTCACAGATGAAATGCTACAGTGATTTGCTACAGTAACTCTGCTATAGTGTAACAGACAAAGCTTCATCAGCAAACAAAGTAATAGAGAAAGCAGTGTGGTACTATAGTGATCTACTATGATAACTCTACTACAGTAACTAATAGACAGATATTTGTCTGCTACTTACTCCAGACAAAGCAGAGCTATAGTGATCTACTATAGTAAAAAATCATTATTTTCAAATGTGTCAAAGATTTAATGCTTTGCAAAAAGCTTTCTACTTTCGTGCAATCGTCTCCTTTATTATCAAGAATGAGGTTACGGACTTTCCAACAGATTAAGAGTCAATCAGAAGACAATGCATTCTAATGGGAGAAAATCTCAATGTTGTTCTACATTAATGCTGCTGATCTACCTCTATTCTTAGCATTCAATGGAACCCATCTTCTCTAACAGTCAGATTTTTTAGAAGAGTTATTTAGGGAGATATGCTGGGAAGTTTCAAAAGGGGAAGGAGTTGAAGAAGAACAATGGATTGAGCCTAACACCTTCCACAAATCTTTGCATCCCTAGGCCAAGAGCTTTAGCCTTTAAATATCATTCAAGAGCTTCATTTTATTTATCCATTCAAGACCTACTTCTTCAACATATCCAAGGGAGATTTTATGTGCTACAACGAGTTACTTAAAGATCAAGTTCTCCCAAAGGATCATCAAGGAGCTTGATAGTTCTAAATGATAAAGGCGAATCAACCAGCAAGAAACCCATTTAAGTCTCCCAAATGTTTTCACTTCAAGTGCTACAAAGATCAGAGAGCTTCAATGCCACATCAACACTACATTAATGGAGTTCGAAATTACTGTAATGTGCTTATTATTTTATCATTTGTATTTGTGCTTAAACTATGTGTACTTATCAGCCTAGTCAGAGGCATATTCATATATACAAAATATCTGCAAAGGTAGAGTTTCTAGTTAGTTCATGAAACCAGAGTTATGCCCCCTAGAGCTGGAATTTAGAAGAGTATCTGGGACACTAGTTTATGCCCCCTGGAGTTGGAATCCAGAAGAGTATCAAGGACACTTGTTTATGCCCCTTAGAGCTGAATCTAGAAAAGTGTCGGGGACACTATTATATTTTCATTGTATAGAGTATAATGGAACCCAAGGTAAAATGAGTGTGTACTCTTGGAAGAGTGGATGTAGGGAAGGAGTTATCAAACCATTATAAAAATTGTGTTGTTTGTGTATGTGTTTGCTTGCTTGTTTTATCTTTCATGTACTTTATTATTTTGATTATTTATCATACAATGCACCACACAATCATGAGAAGAGAAAAATGATCTAACAAGGGGATAAGTAATGAATTTTTATATACCCAATTCACCCCTCCCCTTTTGGGTTAAGCCATACATCGGGAACCAACAAGTGATATCAAAGTAGGCTACATAACTAATTGTAGAGGTCCACCTGGCTAACTCGATATTGTCATCCTCTATGTTTTGTTAAGGTTTTTCCACCTTCCAACTTCCATATTATGATGGATCTGATTATGCACAATAGAAGAGAAGGTTAGAAATTAATCTTATGGCCAACAACCTTGATTTATGGAAAATTATTTTAATTGGCCTTGTTGAGGATGAAGAGAGAGCAAGGTAAGAAAATATCAAGGCTAAGAATGCCTTATTTCATGCTCTTTGCCTCACCATATGCAAGCTTGTCTTAATTTGTAAAAGTGCAAAAGAAATGTTGGACATGTTATAGACAATATCTAAGGGGTAAATAGATTTGCACTTAAATGATACTAATCTTGTTATGGAGAATGACTTGAGTGTAGGAAACAGAGGAGAAGAAGTTGAAGAAAATGAGGAATAGCCTCTTAAAGATTCCTCATGGGTTGAGGGGGAGCAACCCAAAGAAGAGGAAGAAGAAAAGAAGATTGATCAAGTTCCACCAAAGAGAAAATGACTTCTTAATACTAGATGAAGAAAATGTTTAAAGAAGCCAGAGATAAAGAAAAGATAGGTGTAGGTATGGCAACTTGAACCCAAATTTCTCTATATTCTTTTAATGTCCATACTTAATCCATTTACTTATTTGTTTTTTATATGATTTCATTTGTATATAATGTTAAAGTTTAGTTTAGAACAACCTAAATCAAATAAATTTACGATACAAAACTGAAATACAAATTAAGACAGAATTTTAGAGACACCTAGGAAAATGAAAACATTCTTATAAGAAGAAAACAGTTTAAGTAATAAATGATCTATTCAAAATGATGAAGTACGTATCACCTTGTTGTGCAGTCTAAATTCTCAAATGCATACTATTCTGTATTGAAAGGAATTGTACTGATTAAATTGTTGCATAAAGCTTACATCTAATTGATTTTGCTAGTGAAAGAAAAAGTGCAAGAATCTTTTAAGTCTATGTAGGAAAAGCTTAAAATGGGTACTTACAAGGAGAATGATGAAAAATCAATGTCATTCTCTCGATCCACACTTTCAAGCTGAAGAAAGAAAAAGGAAGCAACCGAGTTAAAGACCATCCGTCAAACTGAAGTTCATCTTAGATAAATGTAAAACAAGATGCATATAACAGACTTTGTCTGTCATTAGTAAGCTATAGATGAATAATCCACTTTGTCTAGGAACATGAAGAAATGATTTGTCTATACCTCTATGAGTCATTTGCACCTCAAGGATTCATCTGTTATTTATCACAAATAAATTAAAAGATGAAATACATAGAGATACAAATGGATAATTGGACAAATACTATATCTGAAAAATGATTCCAAACAACAAGTATTGAAATGAGGAATTAGACTTGACAACTTTGGTTATGAGCTCAACTACAAAATTTACAAGGAAGCGATAAAAGAGATAAGTTGTCCAACTTGACACATTTATTTAATGAATGGAATCTATGCTTTACTAGTTTATACATTTTACATGTTTCTGAAAATGATTGTCTTAAATTTGAATGGATATGAATTCATTATTTCGGAACTAAATCATTTTGAAAATTTAAATTGATATGAAAAATAACTAATCCTTAAAATAATTATAGTCCTAAGGTATAGTCAAGCCTATTAGGGAAACCTCATAGTTTAAGGTCTCTAATAGGCATTTTATGCCTAGCCATTCCTTCTATAATTATCATTAAGGCTTGAATTCGTAAGTTTAAAAATAATTAACAAAATAACTTAAATCTTAGTGAATGCTTAAAAGTTATGCTAATGTCATGAATTACTACATCTTGTTTATTATTCCCACCATTCATGATCATAATGTTTGCAAGGATATTTGAGGATATACAACTTGAAGTTATATAATGAGGAAATTCAAATAATATGTGATAATTTGATTCATCCCAAGTTGTTTTCTGTAATTTTTGTATCATCTGGAATAGTTTTAGTATTTTGATTATAACATTTTCATAAGAACTTAGAATGACACAATTCTTGATTCTATGGATAGATAATTTCAATATTTTTCATGTCGATCATGTTTCTTGAATCATCCTCTATCTTGAGTCGTGGGCCCTCAAAGTCATATCTTGCTATAAATGAATTAGTAGACAAAGTGTAGCTCTGGAGATAGTTGCACTATTTTAACCATACTTGGAATTAGCTAATTTTTGATGAATTAGAAAGATAATAAAAAATACTACAACTTTGATGTTGAATACATTTTCCAAATATGACTCTATCAATATCGAAATTTGCCTAAAAATAATACCTTATTTTGTAATCTTCAGTTTCTCTTTTTACAGCCTTTGATATTTGAAATAGAAACAATACTCTCCTAAGTGCTTATTACATATGAAATGATGTATTTGTGACACTTAAAATGATTTATTCATCATCATGATTAAATTAAAAATATTAAATAGTTATAAGGGGTAGAATAGGTTAGAAACTAAAAATTAGAAAACTCTAGGGATAACTGTTTCCTGGCGAGCTTCTTAAAAAATTATAGAATAAGAAATCATGAAAATTAGGTGTTGCATCTCAGGAATCAAGATGAAGATAGTCAAAAATGTTCAATTCCAAAGTAATTGATTAAACTTGAGAAATTTACAATACATATCCTAGTGATTAGACCCTGGAAAGGCATGCAGTTAAATATGAAAGGCTAGGAATCAATGCAATACATATATGACGACTTTATATTGTGATCTCTTGCAAAAACTCCTTAGTGAGCAAATCCTATGTTGAAAACTAAGATATAGTTCATTAGAAGATTTGTTCAATTGATGAGGTGCAAAAATTATGATATGAATTAAAGGAGTATTTTCATAAAACACCCTTAGAACAAGCATTAAAATTTAATTACTTTTGATGGTCCAAAGTTTAGGTTAGAAGAGATTAGAATTCCTAAAGATATTTATGAAAAGTTAATATTTCTGAAAAACTGATTTTTAAGCATGTGAATTTAATTAAATTGAGAAAGCCTAAGAAATGATACAATTCACATGAAGGAAGTGCTATGAAAAGAGCAAGAGTGGCTTGATTTTAATAAAATATCATAGTGAACTTTAGTTAGGTGATATAGATGGCAAATAGGCCTCCATCTGTTCCTCAACTTTAAATTATTACATCATCAGTTAAGGTTCTCCCAATGAATTCAATTACAGCAATAAATTACATTTGTTGAGCACCTTTCTTAGTAGATTTTGATGGAGATTGCCTTCATAGTTATATCTCTCAGTTTACCATCTTAAAAGAACTTAAGAGACTTAGGTTGTGTAGAGGTCAATAATAATCGAAATGATAGAAATCTCATTCTGAATTATGAGATGCTCAACCTAGAAACATCTAGGAACCACAAATAAATGAGAAAAATAAACACAACAACTAGGATCATCCATTGTCATATCATAACTATCGAATAACTGAAATGATGTGTGAAAGATGTGGTGAAGTTTCTTATGTAATCTCTTTATAAGATATGATGAATAAAACTGTTTAGAAATAATATGAATGTCAATTTGATGCCTTTTGTGTCTGAATAAAAATTATGATTTTGATGTATCCTTGAAATGGTATATGAATTGATATATGCTTGAAATCTGTTTACATATCTTCAATTACAATTATCTCATGTTTGAATGTTACCCATGACATGAATCTATCCTTTATATTGATAAAAACATATCTGATATCATGTTCATAGTTATGCTTTGTACGAGTGCATTATTTAGGAATACAATAAGTAAATTTTTCTTCATCCAAATTCTTCTTCATGTTCACAATTATGCTTGAAAAATCCTATCCTCTAGACAAAAAGCATGAGACAAATGATAGAAGCCTTGTTTAAGGAAGAAGAACTATTGTAGACAAAAAAAGGGGGAGAATTTGGGAACAAAAGAAGACTTTGGAAAGAATGGACTATGCATTATTTTTCTCTACTTTGTATGCCTTGATATAACAAATGGTAGCAGAACATTTTGGATGAAGGTATTGATCCTGTATCATGCTCCTGATTGCATTTACCTGTCCTATCTTTAAGCTATTAAGGGGAAGACATATCCAATTCATTTCATACACCTTTTGATGTTAACAAAAAGGGGGAGAAAACTATAGAAAGACTTATTTAGGAAATTGGGATGGTATTAGGAAGGACGCTTGTCATGACCTATCTTGATCAAACTCCATAGGATTTCAAATTTCAATTAGATCGGGGGAGTTTGCTATTAGCTCATTAGCATGTCCTTTAAGTGTCATAAGTCTTCAAGTTTCATCATTATCAAAAAGGGGGAGATTGTTGGGGTTATTGTATGATTTTGATGATAACAAAACTTGTCTTAAGACTTGATGCTTCTAGTATAGGAAGCTAAAAAGGTAGAAATATGTGCTTGAAATATGCATGCTTTGTTGGAATATCATTCGTACAAGCATATATAAGTGTAGAAGGGAAATTATCTTGGTCCATATTATATGCTTCTAGTATAGGAAACTTAAAATGTAGAAATATATGCTTAAATTATGCATGATTTATTGGAATATCATTCGTACAAGCATATATAAGTGTAGAAGGGAAATTATCTTGGTCCATATTATATGCTTCTAGTATAGGAAACTTAAAATGTAGAAATATATGCTTAAATTATGCATGATTTATTGGAATATCATTCGTGCAAGCATATATAAGTGTACAAGGAAAATTATCTTGGTCCATATTATATGCTTCTAGTATAGGAAGCTTAAAATGTAGAAATATATGCTTGAATTATGTGTGATTTGTTGGAATATCTTTCGTGCAAGCATATATAAGTGTAGAAGGAAAATTATCTTAGTCTATATTATTTTAAACCTTGTTTATCATGCCTTGGACCATATGTTAGTGCGCCTCAAAGAAATATATTTTTGAATGACAAAGTATGAGTGCTTGAATGAGCTCATAGATACAAAATCATGATTTTAAAGTAAATATCCATGCTTTACAACTTATGAAAATTTTAAATGGATGATTATATTGTGATTTATAATAAAAAATATGATGAAAAATGTTAAGCTAACAATGTGGCAAAATTGCAGAAATTTAATGCTACAATAACTTGCTACAGTAAAAAATCACTATTTTCAAATGTGTCAGAGATTTAAGGCTTTACAAAAGGAAAGGCTTTCCACTTTGGTGCCATCGTGTCCTTTTCTATTGAGAGCAAGGTTGCAGACTTTCCAATAGGTTAAGAGCTAATCAGAAAATAATGCATTCCAATGGGAGAAAACCTTAACGTTCTTCTACATTAATGTTGACCTCTACCTCTATTCTCAGCATTCAATGGAACCCATCTTCTTCAACAGTTAGATTTTTGAGAAGAGCTATTTAAGAAGATATGCTGGGACGTTTCAAAAGGAGAAGGAGTTGAAGAAGAAAAAGGGATTGAGCTTAATAATTTCTACAAATCTTTGCATCCTTAGGCCAAGAGCTTTAGCCTTCAAATATCATTCAAGAGCTTCATTTTGTTTATCCATTTAAGGTCTACTTCTTCAATATATCCAAGAGAGATCTTATGTACTATAAGGAGTTACTCAAAGATTAAGTTCTCCCAAAGGATCATCAAGGAGCTTAATGGTTATAAATGACAAAGGTGGATCAACCAATAAGAAACCCATTCAAGTCTCCCAAGTGTTTTTAATCAAAGTGCTACAAATATTAGAGAGCTTCAATGCCACATTAACACTGCATTAATGGAGTTCAAAATTACTGTAATGTGCTTATTGTTTTATCATTTGTATTTGTGCTTAAACTGTATGTACTTATTTGCCTAGTTAAAGGCATATTCATATATACAAAATACCTACAAAGGTAGAATTTCTAGTCAACTCATGAAACCAAAGTTATGGCCTCTAGAGCTGGAATCTAGAAGAGCGTCTGGGACACTAGTTTATGCTCCTTGGAACTGGAATCCAAAAGAGTTTCGGGGACATTTATTTACGCCCCCTAGAGATGAATCTAGAAGAGTATCGGGGACACTATTGTATTTCCATTGTATGGGGTATAGTGGAACCCAAGGCACAATGAGTGTGGGCTCTTGGAATAGTGAATGTAGGCACAGGATTCTCGAACCACTATAAAAATTGTGATGTTTGTATATGTTTGTTTGCTTGTTTTATCTTTTATGAACTTTACTATTTTCATTATTTATCTTAAAATGCACCATACACAATCACAAGAAGACGAAAATGGTCTAATAAGGGGTTAAGTAATGAATTTTTATATACCCAATTCACCCTTCCCCTCTTGGGTTAAGCCATACTTTGGGAACTAAACAATTTTGTCAAAGTGGTAGGTGGAATGTATTCTAATAAAGTAGTTCAAACCTTTGAAGATCAATTTCCATTGTCTAAAAGTACTTTTTAATGCTGACAATTTCAACCACCACTAACAGCTAGGTTTTCAGACTTTCAAAGTTGAAGTCTATGTTGAACCAAACCTCTTTACTTGGATTGACTTTGATGATGAATATGTTGAGATAACCAAGTTTTGATGATGAGGAAAAGCACATAGTGAAAGTTTAAGCTACTAATCAATATTTTCTAAGTGCGCAATAACGAAACATTATTTAATTTCTATTTCCTATTTTAATGATAAACAAACTTGGATGAACTAAGTTTTGTTATGTGGTTTGATGATGATACATATTTGTTCTAGAGTGGATTAATATAAATGAAATAAAATGCATTTAATCAGATTGCTTGAAGTGATGGAATGAATGTAAATAAGTTTTGGAAATAGGTTAAGGAAATAAGACATCAAATGGAGAAATCCATTGATGTTTGTGGTCAGAAGCCTCGATGGATTTGAAGATAGCAACATATCTAGTGAAGTACAACCTCGACGGATGCAAATCGGGTGAAGTTTGTACTTGGTCAAAACCTTGATGGATTTGTAGTTAGGGAGAACTTTGCAAAGTTAAACTTCAATGGATTTCCTTATGAAGGAAAATGTTAACCATTTATAGTAAAACGTCGACAGTTTTGGTACCATTGCTGGCAGTTACAAAGATCCGGTTTTGAAGTAGTTTGACATTTTCTTCAACCTCCTTTAAGAGATTATCTCTAAGCAATTAAAATATATATATTAATGGGAGAATTTGTTGAAGCAGAATAAATGTGCCAAAGAGAGTGAAATCTTGTTGTGTGATCAAGAGAAAATTAAGAGGTCAAGATTATATAGAAATTTGAATATTGGTTTTGCAGGTGAATGAATCTTGGATATTAGAAGCATTGAAGTTACCTAAGAGTTGAATTGGTTGTAAAAGTTTTCTTATTATATTCTTATTGTACTGATTATACCTTAGTTTGGGTTGTAAACCAAGAGATAATTGAATTATTATAGGTTATGTATATGATCCATCTATATTGTCACCTGGAGGTGTAAGTCTAGGGAACAGAGTATCTGCACTATTGTAACTTTGGGACTAAGTTGACTAGTGGAACCCAAGTCTATGATTGTGACTTGGAGAGTGTAGTAGGTAAAGAGTGTTGAACCACTATAAACTCTATATTCTGATTTTGTGATTCATTGTCTTTTTAGTGCAGTTAATTACTTTTGTATATTGCATGAGTCTAGCCATAGTATAGGACCAATAAGTGGTATCAGAGCTATCTTTGTATTGTTCAAAGTAATCTTCTATGGCTACAATGAGTACAAATGAAAGTGGTAATGACAATAATGGCAGAAATGGAAATTAAAATGGAAGCAGTAGATTTACATTCCGATCAACTAGCTTTCCAAAGGGATTATTTGCAAATAAACCTCCATATCTAATTAGAGATAATTATCCTCTATGGAAATTAAGAAGGCAAAGTTTCTTAATGGGGTACAACATGTCCTCATGATGCATAATTGAAGATGATTTTACAATACTAGTAGGAAAAATAAGTACTTGGACTGCAGAACAGAAAGGAAAAAGCTCAGCAAAAGAATAGGCTAAAAGCTTGTTATATTGTGTTATTTCTCAAGCTAAGTTTGAAAGGGTGTCAACCTATAAAATTGCAAAAGACATATGGGGAGAAACTTCAAGCTACCCATGAAGGCACATCATAAGTGAAAGAGACAAGAATGAATCTTTTAATACATGATTATGAACTGTTTATAATGCTTCCTACTGGATCCATTATTGAGATGAATCATAGGTTTACCAAGATTGTCAATGCATTGAAAGGTCTTAGAAAGGAGATTATTGAGAAGGAAGAAGTTCAGAAAATACTTAGACCTTTACCTAAAGCTTGGACAACAAATGTGACAGCTATCGAAAAAGCAAAAGACATCTCAAAGTTAAAAGTTGATGACTTGATGGGATCGCTGGTATCACATGATCATGTCATCAAGAAGAATAAAATCAAACCAAAAGGTAAGAGATCTATTGGCTTAAAAGCTCATTTTAATCAACCTGATTTTGATGTAAGTGAAGAAGATGAGGAAATTGCTATGCTTACTTGTCAATTCAAAAAAAAAATTTCAAACAAATGACAAGATTAAGAACAAATTTGTAGCAACTCGAAGAGTGTAGAATAAGAAAAGTGATAAAAAATTTAAAATTGAAACTTCAATCAAAAAGGAAGAAGAGGAACTCACATGTCATAATTGTGGTAGAAATAGAAATTTAAAGAGAGTATATTAATCTATCAAAAGGGATAAAAAGAATGATCAGAAATCTCAAAATTTTAGAGCTTGGTGTGATAGTGACTCATCTATCTCTGTGGATTCTGAATCTGATAATCAAGAGTGTCATATTGGTCTAATAGCATATGAAGATGAAGAAAAAGAGAGTAATGCTTTAGATGAGGTAATTTATGATGAGTTCTTATTTGAATTACAAAAAGAACATATAGAACTTCTTGATGAATCAAAGTTGACTATTGAAAACTATGCAAAGCTGAAAAAGGAGTTTCATATTCAAAAAGAAATTATATTGAGAATACAACTAGAATTTCATGTTCTTTTTGATGAGTATTCAAAATTAAAATCTAAAAATGACCTTTTGAAAAATGACTCAAAGAAGTTGTTGGATGAAAACCAAAAGTTGAAATTGTGTTGTACTTCTTTGAGAAATATGATTAATCAAATAGAGAATAAGTGTTTAAATTGTTAGAATCATGTTACATATTTCAAAAGAAAAACTTTTAGCTTTGACAAAGGGCATTTTGCAATAAATTTAGGCATGTTGCTTACAATTGTATAGTAAAAAGATTACAAAATAATGAGATAAAATTGATTTGGGTGCCTAAACAAACTATTTTCATACTTGACAAATATGGACCCACAATGTAGATACCAAAGATTTGAGTTTTTCTTTTTTCAGGTATGCTTGACTTCAAGAATAAAATCCAACTGGTAACTTGACAGTGGATATTCACATCACATGACAAGAAACAAGCATTTGTTCAAAAGTTTATCTTTTTAGGATAAATGTAGAGTAAATTTTGGAGATAATAATCAAGGAATAATCAAAGGAATGGGTATTACATAGAAGGCCTTAAACACAACTTTTTAAGCATAAGTCAATTGTATGACAAAGGTTTTGAAGTTGTGTTTAAGTCAAATAAATGTATTATTTGCAATAAAGTAGGAAATAGTATATATTGTGGAAAGCATAATGGAAATGTGTATACTTTAGACCTTAATGCAGATCATATAAAGTGTCTATCTGCAGTAGATAATGAGACTTTATTATAGCATAAACATTTTAGACATGCCAACATGTACACAATTAAGAAGCTTATAAAACTTGATCTTGTAAAATGTTTACCAAAAATGAAGATTAATGTGGATCATGTATGCAATGCATGCCAATTTGGCAAACAAACAAAAGCTTCTTTCAAATCAAAAAATGGTATTTCTACTAAAAAGCCTCTTGAGTTATTACATATGGATCCTTTTGGACCTACACGAACAAGAAGTTTAAGTGGCAAACTGTACAAGTATGTAATTGTTGATAATTTTTCAAGATACACTTGGGTACTGTTTCTAGGTGGAAAAGATGAATGTTTTGAGCTTTTCAAGAAATTTTATCATAAAGTTCAGAATGAAAGTAGAACACGAATTCTCCTAATACAAAGTAATCATGGAAGAGAGTTTGACAATAATTAGTTCACTGACTTTTGTGATGAACTTGGAATAACTCATAATTTTTTAGTACCTAGAACTCCACAACAAGATAGAGTGATTGAGAGGAAGAATATGGTTTTAGTTGAAATGGCTAGAACAAAGTTAATTGATGTAAATCTTCCTCATAGATTTTGGGCTGAAGCTATAAACATTAAATGTTATATAATCAATCATGTTAACATTCATTCAATTATGAAGAAACCTTCTTATGAACTGTGGAAAGGTAGAAGGTCAAAAATTGCATATTTTCATTCCTTTGGTTGTAAATGCTTTGTCTTGAATATTAGAAAATATAACCTTGGTAAATTTGACAAAAAAATTGATGTAGTATTTCTAGGGTATTCTTCTTCCAACAAAGCATACCGAATCTACAATAAGTGAACATACATAGTAGAAGAGTTAGTTCATGTAAAATTTGATGAGACTAACTCTTGGTCGAGAAAGGTTGATGATGTAGATGATGATAATGAGAGATTTGATTTCCTTGAAGCATCAAATGAAGCTCAACAAGGATCTAAAGATTTACCATAAGCTGAATCATCACATCTTCCGGAAGAAAATATTGAAAATCATGATGAATAGGTAAGTGAAGGTGAGTTGTCTGAACCATCCCAGTTAGATTATACTCGTAGGTATCATCCATTAGAAGATGTCATAAGAAATGTGTATGACAAAGTGAGAACTTATAGTTCATTTCATAATGTTTGTGGTAATTTTGCTTTCTTATCTTACATTGAACCCAAAATAGTGAAAATGTCATTTTAGATCAAAACTGGATTATAGTAATGCAAGAAGAGTTAGGTCAGTTTAAATGTAATAATGTGTGGAAACTTGTGCCAGAACCAAATAATCAGTCTGTCATTGGCACAAAATGGATCTTTTGAAATAAACTTGATAAATCTAGGATTATTATAAAGCACGTCTGGTAGCATAGGGATATTCTCAAGAAAAGGGAATAGATTATGATGAGACTTTGCACCTATTAGTAGACTTGAAGCCATAAGAATGTTACTTGCCTTTGCATGCTTCAAACAATTTTAATTATTTCAAATGGATGTAAAAAGTTCATTCTTAAATGGATATTTAAATGAAGAAGTATATGTTAAACAACCTGCAAGCTTTGAAGATCATGAACATTCAGACTATGTATTTAAACTCACAAAAGCATTGTATGGTCTTAAATAAGCTCCAAGAGCTTGGTATGAAAGATTGACTAGGTTTTTACTAAGTAAAAATTTTCAAAGAGGTAAGGTTGACACAACCTTATTCATTAAACATATTCGTTTAGACATTCTTGCTATACAAATTTATGTGGATAATATCATTTTTGGTTTTACATATGAAAAATATCGCCAGTTTAAAAATATGATGGAAAGAAAATTTGAAATAAGTATTATGGGTGAACTAACATTTTTTCTTGGACTACAAGTAAAACAATCTGATGAAGGTATTTTTATTTCAAAAACAAAATACACCAGAGAAATGTTAAAAAATTCAAAATGGAAAACTTAAAATGCATGCCTACCAGTATGAGTGCAAGTATCAAAATAGACAAAGATGAAAGTGGTAAAAGTGTAGATCAAAGGTTATTTAGGAGCATGATTGGTTCTTTGTTACATTTGACTACCAGTAGACCTGACATTTTGTTTAGTGTGTATATGTGTGCTCAATTTCAGTCAAATCCAAAGAGTCACATCTTTCTGCTGTTAAACACATTTTTAAATATCTTGAGAAAACACCTCATTTAGGGTTGTGGTATCTTAGATGATCATCATTTGATTTAGTTGGTTATTTTGATGCCAACTATACTGCATACAAAGTGGACAGAAAAAGTACTAGTAGAGCTTGTCAGTTCTTAGGGAGTATGCTTGCATCCTGGTACTCTAAGAAATAAAGTATTGTTACACTATCAACAACTGAAGTCGAATACATAGTATAGTTAGTTGTTGTACACAAATACTTTGGATGAAACAACAATTAAGTGACTATGACTTTGAAGTGTAATGTGTGCCTATTAAATGTGATAACAAAAGCACAATAAATTTGACTAAAAATCTAGTATTACATTCACGTTCTAAACTCATTGAGATAAGACATCACTTCATTAGGGATCATGTTCAATTGAAAGATATTTTTATTGAATTTATTTCTACTGAAGATCAATTGACAAATATTTTCACAAAACCACTTCACACTGATAGGTTTCTGCAAATAAGAAGAGAGCTGGGCATTATTGATCCATTTGCATAATGCATAGCATGCATAAAATAAAAGATATATATGTGTGGATTTTATCTGTTTTACAAAACGTCGATGGATTGTAAACAATGATAGATTGTAAACGTTGATGGATTGTAAACATTGATGGATTAAAATGTCGATAGATTCAGAGCCAAGACTGTAACTTAAATACACGATTTGCACAGGGCAGATACTCATCCTATCCTTAAAGTTAGGGTTTTTGGTTCTGAAAAACCCATTCATCTTGTCAAGGCTTTTACTCCTCTCCATAGCTCATTTGGATAGATTTGAGTTGATTCCTTCCACCTTTCTTCATCAAAAACATATTAATACTCTACTGTTCAAGATTCCTCTTTTGGTTTATTTTTGTTCTAAAATCCATGGATTTGAAGTTCTTCTTCTAAATCCCTTCTCTATTTCATGTCTTTTTATGTAAAATCAATGCCCTAAGATGAATAAGCTTGTACCTATGTTGTTTGAAAAGAATTTTTGAAAACCTCCTTGCTATGCTCCAAAAATTCAAAAATTTGGCAATTTTAGGGTTTCTAAAATCAGAAAAACCCTATTTTTGGCTAAAATTCGTCAATGTAAATTCTATTTTTGACATATTTTTGTTTTATTACATGAATGTTGTGGTTAATAATCTATGATGAGATGAGATGCTTAGTTTATACGTTTTGAGTTTAAATACTCTTGAATTTTCTTGTTGAATCTCAATTTTCATTTTGTATTCTTATCATTCACTCTCTATCTTCATTAATATCTATGTCTCAAACACAATTATTCATTTTATTTCAATATATGTCATGATTGTTGTTGGAAACCCCTGTTATCATCAATATTATTACTCTTCCATTGATTTCTTACACCTAAATGAATGCCCTTATAGTTGGTTTTATGTTTATTCTATGATTAATATAAGTAGACATTGCTTGGTTGAATATTATTGCAATACAGAATGTTTAGATGCCGTTATGATAATTATTGTACCTACCATATGCTTACATGTGTGTTAAGTTTGGTTCATATTTTGGTATTCCTTATTGTTCAAATCTTCTGCTTTAACCAAGATCGAGCCTTATCCTTTGATCTCAAAATTCCTAAAGTTTATTTTCATTTCAATCTTTTCAATAGAAGGTTGTTATGTCAAAAAAGGTCACATATGAGGAGAAAGGGAAGAGGAAGTTGGTGGATACCGTTGAACATAGACTTTCTCCTCCAAAAACAAGAAGAAGAAAAGGAGAAATTTCTATTCAAGAACCCTCTGAAACACTAGTTAGACAAACTACATAGGAAGATCCTATAAATGATGATGAAAAATATGTTCCATTTCCTGAACTAGCTCAAGAACTAGAGTCAAGGACTCCCATTGAATCATCAACACCTCCTATTCATACTTCTCCCAAACCAAAACATGGGAAAAGCATACCTTATAAAACTAAACCTTCTCCATTACCTGAAAACACCAAAGCCACTCCAAGAAGATACACTCCTAGCAAAAGAGTTCCAACACTAATACAAAAGAAACTCACTTTTTTACCCAAGAAACAAATTTTAATAGACCCATCACTGAAGAATTTCATATTGAAGAAGGACAAAACTGAGTTCTACCAGAAATTTAGGCGCAAAAACTAAACAAAAGGTAAGTTCTTTGAAGATGAAGGGTTTCAATTTGTTAATTGGTTGAAGATGTTTGGGATTTTTGAGTTTTTGGAAGACAAGTTGATGAGATATGATGAACTTATGTTATTTCTATCTCCAAGAAGAAGAAGGAGAGGATGAAATTTATATTTATTCTACCTATCTAAGAGGAAAAGAAATTTGGTTTTTAGCTAAAGAGTTTGATTTTATTATGAAACTGCCATATGTTATAACTGATAAAATATATAACAAAAAAGAAGCTTTTGAATGTTTAAGATGGATTCACTAATAAAGAATTTTTTTTTGTGGAGTTCAAATTGGTTCATCACATTGTGACACATTGCTTATTCCCTAGAAATGGAGGCTATAATGTAGTAAATATTCAAGAATGTGTGTTGATTTACAGCATTGTGTATAATCTTGAATATGATCTAGTGGATGCCATGCTAATGTATATGTTCAATCAGAAAGACAGAGCTAATGGACACCTTCCTTATGCTATGTACTTGATTAGACTATTTCAGCATCATGAAATATATCTCTCGAATGATGTTCCAACCTTTCCCTCAAGTTTTATTGAGATAAATATTGGAACTCTTAGAAGAATGAGGTATATAAAGCATAAGGATGGAAAGTAAATATTGATCTCAACAGTGGCTAGAGACAATGAAGGGGAAATTCCAATGCAAGAAGACAAAACAACAAGAAACGAAGCCAAAGTTGAAGGTGATAATGAGGGTGAATATTGCTTTTTTCAAAATATTCTGAGAGATGAGCAAGATCTAATAGAAGAGGAGGGTTCCCAAGGAAAGAATGGGAAGGATCCTCAGGTCGGAGATGATTCAATAGCAAAAGTTTCAGACACTCAACACACTCTAGCCACCACCATTCCAATCCCAAGTCCTACTATCCATACATCTTCTTCCTTAGCTGATCAATCTGACTCCACTACAAAGAAAAAGTCATCTCCTTCGAAATGATTTTTCTTAAAGACGTAAGATCATTTTCAAATACTAATTCTCTAGTTTTTCAAGGACCTAAAGATACTTTAACTATCTTGTCTTTATTGCTAGTTTAAGTTCCCTAGTTTGACTCTTTGAATCATAGTTGATATTCACACACTTATGACTTTTTATTTATATTATGCATCTTGTTTATATAATTCTTATGCATACTCTACATTTATGTATTCTCATCATTTTGCTTCTAACAAAAAGGGGGAGAAATAAGCATGTTGATAGGAGGAGAAATGTTATTTTAAGTTCATCCGTATTTGGTTTTGTCATCATCAAAAAGGAGGAGAATTGTTTGATTCTTCTTTCCTATTTTGATAATGAACAAACTTGGATGAAATAAGTTTTGTTATATGGTTTGATGATGGTACATATTTGTTGTAAAGTGGATTGACATAAATAAAATAAAATGCATATAATCAGGTTGCTTGAAGTGATGGAATGAATGTAAAGAAGTTTTGGAAACAGGTTAAGGAAGGAAGATGTTAAATCAAAAAATTCGTCACTGTTTGTGGTCAGCAACCTCGATGTATTTGAAGACAGCAACCTATCCGGTGAAGTACAACCTCGATGGATTCAAATCAGGCAAAGTTTGTACTTAGTCAGAACCTCGACAAATTTATAGTTAGGGAGAAATCTAACAAAGTTAAACTTCAACGGATTTTCTTATGAAGGAAAATATTGACAGTTTGTGGTAAAACATCGACGATTTTTGGGTAAAAAGTCAATGGTTTTGGCACCATCGCTGACAATTACAAAGATATGGTTTTGAAGCATTTTGACATTTTCTTCAACCTCCTTTGAGAGACTATCTCTTACTAGTTGAACATCTATATTAATGGGAGATTTGTTAAAGCAGAATAAGTGTGGAGTGAAATCTTGTTGTGTGATCAAGAGAAAATCAAGAGGTCAAGATTATATAAAAATTCTAACATTGGTTTTGTAGGTAAATTAAGATTGGATAATTAGAAGCACTGAAGTCACCTGAGAGTTAAATTGGTTGTAGGATTTTTCTTTTTATATTCTTATTGTGCAGATTATACCTTGGTTTGGGTTATAAACCAAGAGACAGTTGAATCATAATAGGTTGTGTAAGTGATTTATCAATATTGTCCCTTGGAGTTGTAAGTCTAGAGAATAAAGTATTTGTACCACTGTAACTTTAGGACTAAGTTGACTAGTGGAACCCAAATATGTAATTGTGACTTGGAGAGTGGAATAGGTAAAGAGTGTGGAATCACTATAAGCTTTGTATTCTGATTTCATGAGTCATTGTCTTTGTAATGCATTTAATCACTTCTATATATTGCATGAGTCTAGCCATAGTGAGGGACCAAGAAAAATTATATCAAGAAAATAACATAAGTAGACAGTGAATACAAGACTATATTAGAGACAAGATCCACTAGCTTAGAAGGAAGGAAACGTAAATGCTCCAATGAGAAAGAATTACACTAAAACTTTGAAGAACTATATATGAAACAACTTCCTAATATGCCTCAAAGTAGTTCCAAAGTAATTTAGACAAATGGCTAAAGTTGGATAGAAACAAGGTTTCAAAATGGAAAAAACGATCTAAGTTCCAGACTCTAGCAAAGTTAGGACATTGAAAAAGCAAGTTCAGTCATTGTAAAGCCAATCTCAAACATAGAATTAGATTTAGACATTGTTGAATAAGAAGCCAAGATGCTAGAAATTAAAAGCCAAGTTCGGACATTACAAAGTCAAATTTGGACACTGCGGAACCAAATTCGGATATTGTTGAATCGAAACTCAGATACTATTGAAGACTAAAAAAAGAAACCAAGTGTGTTAGAAGTCCAAGTCCAAAAACCCCAACTGCTAAAATTTGGACATTATTATTGCTGAAGAAGCAAGTCTAAAATCTTAACTTTGGACATTGCCAAGTGACTTCTGAACATAGCTAGAATCAAGTTGTGCAACCAAGTGCAATTTGCGCTAGTCCAAGTCTGAAATATTAACTTTGGACATGGCTATTCAATTCCAGACATGTTGGTTCATTTTCGGATACTAAACTCAGACATGGCCGAATAGACTATAGACATGAGAACCTGCGAGAAAGCTTCAACGGTCAAAAAATGTTCACGATTTGCTCACATTTAATGAATATCATCTTCTCCAATGGAAAGATTTTGAATCTCAGTATAAAAGAAATAAAGAGAGGTTGTTCCAATAGTTAGAAACTTAGAGAAATTTTTTGAAGCGATAAAGAATTTTTACTCTCGGCATAAAAGTTTTCTTCCAACTCCACTATGCAAAATGTCATCTACATTCAAAGAACATTCTCTGCAATAGCCTAAGGGAGTCTGTTACTCTGTATTTATTGCAATACATTTATTTCTACTACATTTAATTATGTACAAATTTAGCCTATGCAAGAGACATTTCTTATTGCGAGTCTTTCATTGATTAGGATAGCAAGCAAGGGGCTTGCTGATCTTGTATACGTTTGATGATGAGTTTTGAAAGCCAACGTATATAATTTTGTTGGTGAGCATGGAAACCAATGTGTAAAATTTTATTGATGAACTTTGAAAGCCAACATGTATAAGTTTGTTGTTGAACTTGGAAACTAAGAGGTGTAAGTTGTTGGTGAGCTTGTAAAACCAACAAGTGTTTAGTGGAACCTGGGTGCAACAAGGCTAACTCATAGAAGAGGAGTAGGTACCATTTTGTAGGCCGAACCTCTATAAAATTACCTATTCACTATGTTGGATGATTCATTTCTTAGTTATTTCAATACTTTAATTTTATATTGGCCAAAATTTTTATAAGCTCAATTCCCATCCCCCCTCCGCCCCGAGCCACCTTAGAATGAAACCAACTATCTATCCTCCGAGGGAACCTCTAAAAGCCTTCCACATTGTGAACTAAGTTCCAAATGGACTTTCAGACCTCCAAAACTTAGATTCCTTCCTCTAAACTTTCCTTTGAAATTTTCAGACTAGTTCTACACTACAAAAATCATCTTCATACCTCTCACATTTCCTCCAAAGTTACTTTGAAGTCTTCAGACTTTGATCCTCACTTCATGCAACCTCTGAAACATCCTCTAAAGTCTTCAAAATCTTCTAAAGTGTTTTCTAAACTCTTTCAGTGTGATTTTAGAGCTACGTTCACACCTCTGAAACTTCTTCAGAAGTTTATAACTAATAACTTTTTAGCATTTACCTATTTTTCTTCCTTTGAAACTTATAGTGTGATTTGTTTAGGTTTCTTTAATATAATTTTCATAGCAAATTACTGAATTTCTATTTCCTTAGTGTATTTATCTATTTTATTAGTTTGTTTCTACAACATTATGAAAAATAGCTTGTTAGTACTCAAATTTCTCACTCACTTGTTCGCTTATTATCAAAACATGGCTATTCATTATATTTGTCATCAAAATCAAGCTAGTTAAGGGGTTAGACTTAACGTTCTTCCCCTTTGTTTATGATGATAAAATAATTGAGTGCTACCTTTCACAAAAAAGGAAACTTAAAAAAATACTAATGAACCTATGAAGCTCCTCCTAAATGTATGCATTGGTTCTAAATAAGTTGTAGAAATTTTATCCGCTAACTTGCTTATATAGGTGAATTTTCTATTTCTTCTACTTCTTCTATTATCTACTATATCTCTTCCATTTCTCTCATTTCTCCCCCTTTTTTTCATTATAAAAAAGGCATAAGCGTGAGAGAAATATAGGAAAAAATGGAATGGATGGATGCATAGACAATTGAAAAAGGAAACTGCATTATATTGATTTGAGAGATAAAATAATAGGAATTGTTCAAAATAATACATCTATACTCAAAGCAATATAAAAAAATATGAAAATTACTAACATTAAAGAAGAAAAATAATTAGAAAGATTGAAGATAAGTAAATGGGAGGTCATGGCTTCTTGGGTTTAGGTCATTTTGAATAGGCTAGGAAAATAGGTTAGGCTATGAGTTGGTTGGGTAGGATAGTTTGAAGGTTGGTGAGCAGGTGTGGAGGAAATAGAGGCTTTAGGTTTGGTTCTTCAGGTTCTAGGTTTTCAGAAATGACTATTTTGGTGGGAGGTTTGAGAGGTGGGCTAAGAATAATAGTGGGGTTGAGGGGAATGGCTCGTGGTGGTTCCTTCTTAGGAAAAGTAGGGCTTAATGTAGAGGCAGGTAGAACTTATAGTCTTGCCATAAAGCCTAGGTTTTCTAGTTCAAGAAAGGGGATGTTTATGCCTTCTTGGTATGCAAAGTAATTTACATTACATTTGGCTTGGTATATTTCATAAAGTAGGTAGGTGATGTTTGGATTAGAGGGGTTAGGTTGAGGATGAGAGTGTGGTTTAAGTTATGGCTTGGCTTTTGGTTTGTGCATAGCTTTAGGTTTATTTGCTAGCTTTGGTTTGGGTTTAGGGGCTCGTTTGGGCTTGGCTGCTATTTTGGGTACAGGTTTGGACTAAGAGGGTTAAAATATGGTAGCTTGGGGGTTGGATTTCTCTAAGTGTAGAGGGAGATAGTTATCTAGGTTAGGCAGGGGTTGAGGTTTGTAGTTTTTGGGTGTGTGAGGAAAGTCTTTGAGAAGGATAATGTTATCTATGAAGGTTTTATCTTCATATTCAGGAAAGGGCAAATCCTATGGAGTGGGGACTTTGTTTTAGGATTGGAGGAGGAGGGTGATGGCTACATTGTATTGAGTTTAATCCTCCTACTTAGCTTGATTTTAATGATGAATGTATTTAAACAGTTAAGTTTTAATGATGGAAAAACATATACGTGAAGAGTTAAGGTACTAATTGATTACTTTCCAAGTGTTGCAGTGTTAATTTGCTAAGGAGAGTTGCAGGTCCCGAAGGTTAGGCAAAAACTCAAGAGGGGAGGAGTAAAGTGGGTACTTTAAAAATTATTGCTCAACCCCTTTAGGATTAATCATCCCTCTAGCATTCAATCACTCAATTAACAAGTGCAAAAATAAATAAGACACAATAATTTTTATAGTAGTTCGAGTAAACACTCTACTCCACTCTTCCAAGAACACTTTTCTCTTAGTGTCTTGGTTTCCACTATTCCCAATAGCAGAAATACAATAGTGCTCTCAGCACTTTTCTAGATTCCAACTCTAGGAGGCATGAATAGTGCTCCCAGTACTCTTCTAAATTCTAGCTCTAGGGTGTATATTGACAGTGCTCCTAGTACTCTTCTAGATTCCAGCTCTAGGGGGCTTAAATAAATAGCTCTTATCTGCACTTAGACAGTCACAACTCTTCTTGAGTCTAGTCTCAACCATTAGCTCAAGGAATTTACAAAGAATTAATATTAGAAGTTTAAGCACAAGTATTTCTTAGTAAGCATAGGGGAAGGTTTCTGAAAATTTGAATATAGAAATAAATAATCTTCCCAAAGGTGGTTGTGAGTCTTCGAAGAAAGTTGATGAAGGTTTGAATGCAAGGCTCTTGACCCTTGAAGGATTGCAAAACGTTTTAGCTCAGATCAGTAAATGCTCTCAAAAGGATTTTTAAATGATTTTCTTAATACTTGGTTGCTTCTTCCTACTCCAACAATGCTTCATTTATAGCTGCTTCAAATTTCAGTCGTTGGTGGTAGGTAAGCTCCATTAATGATAGAAGACTGTTCTGATTAGAGTATTTGAATTTTTTGACTTCTGCTTAATCCTTGTCTGTTGAAATCCTTGTAGTGCCGACCTTGGAGAAGATATTTTTGGTTTCTTCATAAGCTTTGGTCAAGGTATTGCTGCAATAACTGACTCTTTCACTAATATGGAAAGAGCATTATTAATGTTGAGCGAAGACCAACGATTATGCCTGACCATTGCTCATCTTTTACTTATGATAGATGAAGTATATCTCCAACTATTCATAAGACAAAGTTCCTTCATCTTCTGGTTTGTCTTTCATAAGTAGCAGATAAATTATCCTTTCCAATACTGGAAGATGAATCATCCTTTCTAGTGCTTTGTCTTGGGGTTTGTCTATTGAACTGTAGAACCACAGATATCATGTTTCTTCAACACATCGTCTGTTGAGTTGTCTGTTGTAAGTAACAGGCAGAATGTTGGAACACAAATGGATTTCCTTCATTGCTTCATCTAATGGGTTGTCTGTTATAAGTGACAGACTAAGCTTTAAGGCGCAGATAAATTTTCTTCACAACTTCATCTGTTAGGTTATCTGTTGAGCTTAGCTTTGAACAGACAAAACTCTGTTGCTCTACCAGATAAACTTTTCGCTCTGCCACATGATCCTTACTTCTTCGCTTTGTCTATTAATAGTAGATGATCATTGGCTCACTTATGATAGATGAAGTCTTTGCTCTACCATATGATTCTTTTCATTGCTCCAATGGAAGATTTTCACTTCTCTGCCTTTGTCTATTCTCATCAGACAACCATTAGCTTAACCATGACTTTCTTATGATGAATAAAGTCTATCATATGTATACTACTTTGCATCCATCAGATATAATCTTCCATTTTGACAGACAAATAGAAACAACCGAATCCTTTTCATTTGTACTTTGTCTATTATGACACTTCGACTTTTGCTTCTTTACTTGCCCAAGCCTTGATGCCATGGAATATGTCTTCTATGCTCATTTTTCTCAAGACCTGCAACTTGGTTATGCATACTGAAATCTTGGCAACAACCATTAGTACATAATCTTTAATCAAATTTTGTTTATCATCAAAATTATGCATCTATATCAATAGAGTAACGTATTAAGACTTCATAGAAATTAAGTTAAAAGAATGCTCAAAAAGAAACAACTCAAACTTCAAAAATATTTCTTAAGAAATTCCACATTTCAGAAGTATTTTGAAACATTTTAGAAGCATTTTAGAAAATATATATGAGCATAAGAACCATTTCAGAAGAGTTCAGAAATATCTCAGAGGTTACTAGGAACCTCGTCAGAAGCTAAGGAGCAACTAAAAATGCCATGAGAAGTGACTTTAGGATTAATTTCAATCCTCAGAAGCAACTCTAAAATACTCAGAAGTTATTCAAAAGTCAAGGCAAGGAGATAAGAACTATTTCATAAATGCAAGCTCAGAACACTTCAAAAATGCTAAGAAGCATTTCAGAAAACGTGTAGAAGCATTTCAGAGAAAACACGTAATGCAAAGAAGCATTTTAGAGATTCTCAGAAATATGTCAAAAGACAAATTAGAACCCCTTTAGAGAATAATTGTAAATCTTAGAAGCATAATTCAGAACCTCTTCAGAGATAAGGCACAAGCCTTAGGATTAAATCCATGGCAAACTCGCACTCTAGAGGTAGTTTAGAAGCTTTCCAGAATCACCTCTGAAGTGAAATGGGTTAATGGCCTGTTTGGCCTGGCATTTTGGGAGTGTAAACGCGCTTTTTGCAGCCAAAACGCGATTCTATAGTGTTTGGCTGAAATATGAAAATGCGCTTT
>JAYJMB010032191.1:0-19570 GCA_036873735.1 Pouteria campechiana
CTGAGGGGATAGTCTCTCGTGCGGATTTTGCATATTCATACTATAGTATTGTGAATTTTACTCACGAGTTTCAATTTCACAAAAGAATGGCTTAGGTTTGATAAAAGTTGCATAATAAAGTCATTTCAGTAGCATAACCTCAGTAGCAGGTAAAGTTACAAAAATGCTCTCATGTTTCCTTGGGTGTAGTGTAGGGAAATTTACAAATCGGTCCCCAACGTTTGCCCCTTTTTTTGAGTCTATTCCCAACATTTGGCTTATCTCAAATTCATCCCCATAGCTTTCATCCAACTGTCCGAGCTTAGATTTGTGACATATTTGTACCCTACACTATTCTCTTGTGTGTGGCTAAGCTCTTGAAGATCCGCTCCATAAAGATTAAAATCCGACGATTGGAAACGGAGGGGGAGGTACTGAGGTCATCTTTGAGGAGGTGGATCTGCTAGGCGAGGTCAGTGTGGTTGTTGGAATCCAAGCCAAGCGCGCGGGTGAGGTCCATGATGATTGTGCTCTTCACTGCTTTGCTCGTCTCATGAATTCGTTCCTCCTTTCGAAAAAGTACAATAGCCTCTCCTCATTCTCCATCACTTGTGCCAACATAAATCCAATTTTTTTTAAAAACAAAATAGAAAAAATGAAAATTTTTTCGATGCAGAGACAAGAATTACTTTGAATTGAGCAAACTGCATATTGTTAGCAAGGTTGGTGGTCTTCTTATGGAGGTCGGAGTTGAAGAGGAGGGCAAACTCGAGGAGAAGGAGCCCAACAACAATTGCTGTTGTGCGCTCATGTAGAGCCGCGCAAAGGGTGTATTAGTGCATGAGGACGAAGATTCTGCTACAACTATTGTAGGTAGAGAGGGTGCTTCAGATTGTCGTCGATGCCCTTGAAGGCTGTGTGGAGGGAGAGGGTGGTGGTTTCCCGCGATATGGATCTCATGCATTGGTTGAGAATGAGGTGGAGACTTTTGGCGTAGGCGAAAATGTAGGAGGTAAATATGTCACAAATCTAAGTTCCTACAGCCAGATGAGAGCTTTGGGGGACAGATTTGAAACCAAATTGGGGGAATGATAAACCAAACGTTGGGAGTTGATTTGATAAAAAGGGTAAATGTTGGGGACCAATTTGAAAAATCCTTGTGTAATGTATATATATTTTTTAATTATAATATTTCATTAGATAGTCTTATTCATAAAAGAGATACTTTCAAATGTATGGATATTTAAAAAAATGATTTAAATTATATAACTTATATACTTTTTTATTAGATAATAATAAATTTTTAGATAAAAAAAGATAATGATAAAGTTGATAGTCCGCTTGGATCTAAGAAAATAAAATAAAATAGATGAAAAAATCATAAATACTATACAACCACAGGAAGGGGCTTTTTTGTTATTCAACCTGCTTCTAAAATGGCGTTTTAGCTATTTTCTGAAGGAAGGTAATATTATGCAATTTTGATCAAGCCAGAAGCTATTCCAAGCAAAATTAAAATTTATGGGTAAAAAATGCAAATCCTCAAAAGTTGAGGAATGAGTATCAAAAACCCCGTCTCTCGTCTCCCGTTTTATTGAATTGTTGGGAAATATGAAAACGGCAGATTCGGTAGTAACCTACTGATTGCTGCCAAAGTACGAGACATGAGTTATTATTTGGAACAGAACATAAAGATTTTGAAACCCTATTAGAATTTTAATATTTAGTATTAAAGTAGATTTTTCTGTCCCTACGTTTAATATCTTCGAATGTCTAGTTCTCAAGTGATTCCCTTTTAGATTCTTGGCTTTGATAACATTCTAGCACCAGAGCCAAATTCCCATTAATTCTCCTGTAATGCGCGAGATTCCAATCTAAATTTAGTATTGTAAACCAAATCATGTCGTTAGACATTGCAACCTGTTGCAAGCTTGTAATTGTATTTTCTCGGTAAATACCACAGATGCGAGCGAAACCTAACCTTCCAAACTCTGCAAGTTAACCAATTTCATTAGGTCATTTATTACGTCCGTCTAGGGTCATTTTTTTTAAATAAGAATATTTTAATACTAATTTTTATTAATAATTCATTATTAAATATAAATAAGGTTTTGCCATAAGAGACGTTTGTTTCCGCGCCTATAATGGACGCACTTTGCACTTTGCTCGTCGCAGGCTTGTGTCTAATCTTGAGATTGAGTGGATTCTAATCATTCTACGATTAACCCAAGTTCACACTTGTAAATCAGTGGTTCATTTGGGTGCTGAAAACACATCAAACATGGCTATATTTGGGCTACACTGAATCCACGAGACAATGGTTTAACTGACTTAGATTGAGTCAATTACGTGTGCAAAGTGGCATATGCTGTCAGTCAATTAATTTTTTTTAGTCTGTGCACGTATTGGAGGGTCGTGTTACCAAGCGAGGGGATATGTGATATTCTGAAGGTGTGCTTGATGTCTTTCATGAAAGGACATTAAGTTCCTATGCCATTTGTATAAAAATATATTTCCCATGTATTATTGCTTAGTTGATTTTATATATTTCCCATATATTATTACTTAGTTTGATATAGTCTGTTCTATTTTGAAGTGCAATGGATTGATTTTATTCATTAATTTTCTCTGATACAGGGAGGTAAATTTGGGAAATATTTGTATAACTAGTTGCAGTGAGATGTTATATGCAACCTGGCCATTTGAGTTTACCATGGTATTTTATTAAATCAAAATTAATTATATTATATATTTTTTATGTATTTAACTGTATATAAAAACGCCTTTGATTGAATATTCATATGGGGCATAATAATAAACTTTCTAGAGCCACATGAAGCCACATGATTTAATATTATTTTTTTTATGGCTCAGTGAGTTTTCAATCGAGACAATTTTTATATACATAATTAAACACATAAAAAAATAGTGTGGTTGGTTTTAACTTAATTTATGATGGTTTCAAATAGTAAAGTTGCATAGAATGTTTCGGTGTAACTAGTTACATTGAAATATTTTTCACTAATTTTATTTTAAGATATTGATTATTATTGTCAAGTCTTGAATTCATAGATTCAGTATTATTATTTTATTTTATTTATTATTTATCTGGTTTTCTTATATCTATTAGTTCTTACACATTCTAAATATAAACAATCTTTTAATTATATTATAAGATTTTCTTAATTAATTATTGCCCCAGTGATTACATAAAATTGGAAAAGTATAGATACATCCACCTAACTTGAGCAATCATACGGTAACATCTTACCAATACTTATATACCGAAAAATCCACACCACCACCACCTCAAGGCATCTATATTTCTCAGCGGTTGAAGTTTCAAAAGAAGGTAACACCACCCTTCTCCGAACAATGCTATCATGCTTTCTATAGATGGATAGAATAGCTTTCCCCAAGCAATAGACGGACAGGATCAATACTCGAAGGTAGTGGGGCCCACTACGGCAACTCAAATCTTAAACAATGGTTCAAAATAAGCTGTGGTGCAAGATTCGGGCCTATAAATCTCCGCGAACCGCAGTGGCTGAGGTCCTCTACAACCTTTCTCTGTCGACACGCGACTCCTCTCTTCGTCGCCAGGTAGGGGAAGGAAAACCCTAGCCCTAGCAATTTGAATTTTCGGAGATTGCAGAAGCAATAATTTTTTCCATCTCTCTTTCTTTTTTACTTCAGGAGCTTAGAAGGGAAAGGTTTTGAATCTCCGAATATCTCGGATTTTCAGGTATTACTTAGGGTTTTCCATTGTGTGCTTGTTTTGCGTTTGTTTGGCACCCTATACCGGATTGCTTTTTTCCTTCTGCAAATCTTGGATTTTTTGCCTGATATTTTCCTTTTACTTGATTATGCATCGGCAAGCCTAGGTTTTCTGTCTTGTAGAATAAAGAAAGTCTGTTTTAATGATATTGATTGTCAGAGTGGTTTTTTCATTGCGTTGGAAGAAAGTGCAGCTATTTACGGTTGGTGATGATTGAAAATCGCAGGTTTGTGCATCATGGCCTTACAGAAGAATAAAAATATGGCCCTTTTGGTTTTTTTCATCGCTATTTTGAAATAACCCAAAATCTAGTGAAAGGGCCAACTAAAAAAATTTGGCTGGACTTGGCTTTCAAATCCAGGACTTCAAAATATCCCCATTGGTCTCGTATGACTTCGTTCCTCTTTGACTTCTTTGACCAAAAATATTTGTAAGCATCTGTGGAGACAGACTGCCGTTTTTGTTTTTCGATGGTTCCTGACAAATCAGCTTCATGGTTATTTTTCCGGCCACACAGCTCCAAGCAGAAACTATGTGGTGGGCTTTAGCCTGTTGAATCTTTTCTCACAGCAGGCAGGAAGTCAGAGTTTCTTGGTCCAATGTGCAGTCATGGGTTGCATATTCCATGCTCAAAGAGTAATGAGATGCTACTTCCGCCTTAAGGAATGTGGGTTGCTAAGAATCATTCCCAATTTTCTTTCCTTTGCTATAGGCATGGAATATGCATCCCATGTCCATCTGTCATGGGTTGCTAAGAATCATTCCTAATTTTCTTTCCTTACCATCTTAGGAAGCCTAGCTGTATGATAATCCCTTTTTGATTCATATGTACACACAACAAGTCTCCTTATGCTATTATAATTGCTAATTAGTGCTCACAACTTGAGTAGGTTTTCTGCCGTGCTTTCCTATCCGCCTCCCAACTATCTTGAATTGTCATTTCAAAGTTCCTTTCCTCATTTCCTCCATAGCAGTCAATGGCAATGCTTAAGTATCTTGGTCTTTGAAGCACATAGTTGGATTGCGCTGTTGTCAGAATGACTCATCCTATTGGTATATGCAAGCAATTATCTAGCCTTTTTCTACAGTAAACGTTTGCATATATTGCTTCTTGCTGCTGAAAATCTGAAACACTTGGGCTTGTGGCTTTTCTTGTGTGAATCTTCTAATGATCAATGGATGAAATGCATTAACCTTGCAATGTAGGGAATGCATGCATTAAATTTCAGTCTGAACTATGCATGTGAAATCCAAGTCACTGATCAGCTAACCCACCTCATATCTACAATGGACGGACATGCCAACAATTGTCATCTCTATGTTTTCTTTAACTGCAGAATGACCAATTTTTAGTTGCTATGTGCCATACTTTTTGTTCTTGGTGGTCGCTGCTCATCAAATCTAAGCAGTTGGAAACATGGCATTTTATTAATTTTGGGAGTTACTAAGAATCAGTATGTAGCCAAGCTGGTTAGTAAGTTGAAGATCAATACACAGTTACAACTACCGAATTGTCTCTTCTACAAGTTGAAAGAAAATGAAATGGCAAATTATAAAAAAGTACAAGGAAATGGAAACTCAAGAGGTAATTGTAGTGTTGTACCATTTAAATCCTTCCTTGATCAGATTTTAGTGTTTGGTTGACATCACCTGTGTTTGGTGTCAACCACATGATTTTTAACATGTTTGTTGCTTTGTTATAGCTCTAGTATGAGGAGATACAGCCCGCAGTACTTCAGTCCTCCAAGGAGGGGATATGGTGGCAGAAGAAGCCCACCTAGGAGGGGATATGGAGGTTATGGTGGGCGGAAGGAGCCAAATAATGGAAGCTTGTTGGTTCGGAACATCCCTCTCAACTGCAGGTGAGCTTGGAATTAAATCATTTAAAAACCTTTGTTCAAATGTTGACAAATAAGCTAGTTGGAGCCATGCTGAGATGATTTGCCAAGTTTCCTTTTCAGTTGTGTGGGACTGGACCTGGATACTTTCACTTTCCATTCCATAAAATTAAGTGGCCTTCTAAGGCTTTAGATGATTGCTTGGATGTGAAAGGCAGTTGTACGGTTATGCTGCTTTGAGTCTTGTTTCAGACTTCTGGATTTGTGGAGCCACCTTGTGTCCTGACCATTTCTAGCTTCTAATAAATTACCATTTTCAAATCTTGTTCTGATTCTTTTCTAGCTTCATGCAAGCTGCCAAAGCTCATGAGGAAGTTTAGATGTTGACCTTGCATTTAGTTAGGTAACATGTGTAACTTACAGATTTTTGAAGGAAAGTAACTAACTTATAAATGTATTTGCAGACCAGAGGACCTTCGAGTTCCTTTCGAAAGATTTGGGCCAGTCAGAGATGTTTATATGCCAAAAGACTATTATACAGGGTGGGTTTTCATTGCAATTGTATGTTTGTATGTTAAAATTTGCTGTTGCAACATACTGTTTCTATTATTTCCTTTTTTGTGGGATCTAATTCCTTTGCATTTTATTCCAATATTTATATTTCTTTTGAAAGTTGTGTGTTTTAAAATGAGATCATGTTTGAAAAGTGATACTGAACACTTAACAGCATCTATAGATTAGCAATATCTCAAACTGTTATCTTTGCAAGACATTAATTCAAATGCAAAACTTAGCAAGCCTCCCATCTTTTTTAACAGTTGCATGCTTTTTCTAGTATTCTACTGAGGCATCTCAATTAGGGTCGCTCCATAGAAGTTGTTTCCAGGGAGGTAATTCTGCCTTTGCTATTAGATCCATTCCTTTGTATTTATAGTGAGCTGCTTTTTGAAATGGTTGTCAGGGAGAGTGTGTTGGTTTGAAGTTAAAACAAGCCCAGTGTCTGATGAAGGCTGCTGTTTGGCATTGCCTAATATTGGTTTCTGCAAGACTGCAGAGTCAATACTCAAATGAAGATGTTCCTGTGTGAAGAGAAATTATGTAATTCATCTCAATAGAAGTATGATGATGAGAAGATAGAAGTTGACAAATCGAAGTGAATTCCATGAGAAGATTAGTTTGGGTCAAGTTTCAAGTGCTCAATATTTTTACAAGCATGTGAAGAATTTTGAAGTTTAATACATTTTTTGAAGTTGCGGTGCATAATGACTGTAAAAGAAAGGTCAGCCACCAAAGCTTTGACTAGTTGCTTTTACATTAACTGTGCACTCCACTTGTTCCATGGAGGTGCTATGAGGCTGGTAATATGGGCGCTGTCAGGAATGTGGGGAGCCATACTAAGTGATGACAGTGTAACATAAATACATAAACTTAGTATGCTGCTGTGGTTTCTCTCTCAGGACTTGCTCATCTTCATTCCATGGGTACCAGCATTCTTATTTTTTTCTAGTATGAAGCTTTGATACACCTCCGTGCAGGGAACCACGAGGATTTGCATTTGTGCAGTTTGTTGATCCACATGATGCCTCAGAGGCTCAATATCACATGAATCGGCAGCTATTTGGAGGTAGGGAGATAACTGTGGTTGTTGCTGCGGAGTCTAGAAAAAGACCTGAAGAAATGCGTGCAAGAGCTAGGGTTAGGTATGTTGAATGCTTAACCTACTCTCACTGAGATTTTGCACAAGTCACTTAAATATTGTTTCCTTCCCATATCTGATGCATTTGTTCCTTGGTAGCAGTCCTGCAAGAAAGTTATATGTATTCTTTGAGTGCTGATGCTCCTATGATTTTTTTTACCCCTTGTACTTTTACCCCTTGTACAGGGGAGGTGGAGGTTATGATGGACGACGCTCTTCCTATTATGGTAATCTTTTAATGAACTGTTTGTCAAGAATGTTTTCTTTTAAATTTTTGTTCACATTTGCAGTCCTTGTTGATGCTAAATGAGTCAATTTGTGATAAAATTCTATAATTTCTTACTGAAGGATATCTTCATATTAACTGATCTTAAATTATTAACAAAGAGAGGGAGAATGGTTATTACTTATCTGGGTTGCATATGGAGCTGTTATGTTGGAATTTTCAGGGTTAGAGATGGAAGCGTTACGTTCTTCTATAACTTACTGCTTAGTAATATGAGCTCTGGGTTACAGATGGAGCTGTTCATAAGGAATCCATGATGGGAAGGTAGCATAGTAGTCTAGCTCTTTTGGGCATACATATCAAGATTCTCTAACAAAAGTGATTATTTAGATCTGGAAACAATCCATTATGAGACCGTCAATCTAAGGGTTCTCACAAGGCTAGGATTCAAAAGAATGTCTTAAAAGTGCAGTTTTCTGAACTGATATTGAAGGATAAAGGTTTCATTTGGTCAAATACTGTGAAGTTCTTAGGATGCACGACTAGTTTACGAGTTATTAAGCTCATGGTAAATTGTCTGTATCTGAGTGCCTAATGTCTGCAAAAAGCATCCATGAAGTTGTGGTTATACTGCATATGGTCTTTTTTATCGGACTAGGTGCAAAGGCTGTCAAATGCAAATAGATGTTGCCAGTTTATGCCCACAGCTAGGTTATAGCTCTGATGCCACTTTTTTTAACTGCATTTATACTGTTTTAAAGGAACTTTACCAGTGTTGATTTCTTTTCCATAGAGTAATCGCATGAAGTTAAATTCACTTCTTCAAAGCAACTTTGCCTCCATTGATTTCTATGCAGGGCGATCTCGTTCTCGCTCTCATTCAATATCTCGTTCACGCTCTCCTCGCTACCAGTCAAGTTCTAGAATTCGACATCGATCAAGGTATGCTAGTTAAGCCCATTGCTATACAAAGGCGTTTCTGAGTCCCTGAAAATAAACTAACATGGTTGTTGATGATTTTAACAGATCTTATTCTCCTGTCCCAAGACGTCGGGCTGACTACTCTGTGTCCCCTGCAAGAAGGCAAGGAGGGCGTTCTCGATCCCCTCGGGATACTGCACATGGACGGGTTGAGGACCATGTTCGTAGAAGATCATACTCTCCAGGCTTTGAAGATACAAACCGAGCTGAGATTGACAATGGCTATGCTGAGTAAGTGAAAATTTATCCACATTTGCTCAATTTCACTTTTTGATAGGAGCTGTTTGACCATTCAGATTATTTCACTATAGTTACAGTTCAATTGGATCATTCACTTTTGGTTTTTATTCCTCTCATCCATTTTTTTCCTTCAAATAAATGTGATTGAAAAATGTGCAAAACTTATATTTTTGCCGTGCCTCTTTTCCTTTTTTTTCTTCTCTTTTTTTTTTCTTTACGTCTCCTGCTGCTACTCTTTTCATGTGCTTAATATATTTTCATGAGCAGTGGTTCTGAAGTAGAAACTAATTACTGGTACTAAATACCACAATATGATCGTATCTGGAACTGCATGTTCTACTATCGTGAGTTGTTTCATTAATTCTTTTCTCTTGGAAAATCATATCTTTGGCTGCTATATTAATGTTATCTAATCTGAGGAAGTATTTGATCCTCAGGTGCTGACTCTGATGGCCCCGACTTAGTGAATTAAATCTCCATTTCCTTGTTGCCTTTCTATCATGGATAACTTTTTGTGAAAGTCTCACTGTTTTAGAAGCCATGGTAAGATGGGTCATCCAACTGAAACAAACAGCAGAATATTGAACAGAGCGGACCGTTCATTTGGGAAATTTGTGATGGTAATCATCATAGATTAGTAGCTTGTTGGCTCCAACCTTCAGGATAGTGTGGTTTCTATGTTTTCATTAATTATCAAATTGTCAAATGTCTTCTCAGACCAAAGGCGTGTAGGGTGAATTTCTGTGATGTTACATTTCCTGAGTGAGAGATTAAAGGAGGAGTTAAACATGGGGAAGAAAAATCAATTTCAGTATTGTTCCTTTTCTGCACAGTTTTTGCAATTTCAATTTGACAAGTCTTGTTAATTTATACACAACAGGGTCAACCACTGAAAAGGAAAATACTCTTGCTGCCCTGATATAATACATTTTATAATAAGGAATGTTTGCGTTCACTGGGCTCCTGCTTATGTTTCTGATCTTGTTCAGATGCAATGTTTTCTTATCCATGGTTATTTTTGGTTGGAAGGAATCCTGCATATGATGCTGAGGAGACACGTGCCCATTGGAAATCACCAGGCCATGGATCTAGGTCACCATCAGGGTCACGGTCGAGATCCGCTGACATGTCACCAAGACACAGCAGATGATGAGTAGAGGTCATCTCTCTTACTTATTCTCTCTTTATATGTTGTCTTTTGTCAATCCTACAATTCCTAATCATTTATTCTCTCTTTATATGTTGTCTTTTGTCAATCCTACAATTCCTAATCAATGTATAAATTGTTCTTATGTTACTGCAGGTGGGGTATGATTTTGACCATGCTGTGAACTTTTTGGGTGATTAGGGATGCACAATCTAGTAGTATAGTGAGCTGTAGGGAACTAAAGGAAAGTTTGTAGTCTCTGGTTTCAAAGGATTCAATGCCATCTCAGATTCCATATGGGTGGATATTTGGTTACTACCCTTCACTCTAGCAACGCAGCTGTTTTTATCCCTGTATGTTATGCACCATGCCATGACTCCTTTTGTGGATTGCCATTTTCAGTCTGAATCAGTACTGCGGTCATTATTTCCTGATGCAACTAACATTTTATCTGGGTTTGGAGTCTTTGGGCTGGGTTGTATGGAGCCAACTTTCGTAGGTGTGCTGATGTTGCACTGAGTTCTGTTGGCAGCAGGAAGCATGGGATGTCAAATTTGCGGCAGGGGTTCATCAAATCATTTAATTTCTATAAAGCAATTGCGAACGTTTATGCCTACGGACCTCGTGGCTAATCGAAGTAACTTGGAGACTTCACGCCCTTAATGCACCAATTAAAAGAGATTTGGAAAGGAGCATTTCTTGGTGCTTTTGAAGGTTTTGTTTAAAGGTGCACTAGCATGACGCTATGATTGTTAATTTCCATACCATTGACCACGAGCCAGTCAGCACTTGAAACTCGATAAACTTCGGAGGGAATATAGCTTAGAAAGGAGTTGCCAAAAGCTTCATTTCAAAATTGAACAGAACCAAACGCTGTGAACTAAAAATTACAGAATCCAACCTCCGCATCATCCACGGCATAATTGCCAATGCCATCGCTGAATGATTGCTTCTCGTGCGCCCACATATGTGAGGTTATGGTTCTCGCTCTTCTCAATTTCAGCCACCAGCTGTTGCTTAATTGGTGCGGGTGAACGATAAACAACCGATGACGCCCACAAACACTTCGAAACTTGGCATGGAATATGCCTTTCCCGAGGTTCCAAGTTCATCAATCTACTGCAGAGGCAGTAAGGAATGGGCTCTCATTGTAGTCGTTTTCGAGCTGCCTGTGCGTTGTACTTGCAACGTTGCTGGAGACAGCAGTGAGGGGGGTTTTCTGGAAATCATTTCGGAGCTGGCCGCATGCTGCACTGGCATCTAGGCCACGAGTCTGGCGGATACTTGCAGTTATTTTGCGAGACTCCAGCGCAGCTGCAAATGAAAGAACCTGGCAAAATATCCAACGCCATGTGAAAACAATTGTCTAGGTCTAAAAGGCATTTCTGATGAAAATTCTCCATACAGGTTTATGCACAGGAAGCAGAAAGATCACACTAAGTAGAATTGCAGCATTCCCTACCAATGACAATAACTGAAGATGTGCTCCCCTGCAGGAATGCCCCAAATAGTTAGAAAATTATTTTCATTTATGACAAGCAACTCGCCATTAGTTCTAGGCATGTGCTTCTTGAAAATTTTTGGTAGTGATTATTCCGAGTGCAATTAGATGCGTTGCATAATCAAAACAGCCCGAACTTGTTCAAAGCATGATCAGGCTCACTAAATGAGTCAGTCCGGATGTGTAAATCTCTAGTGTGTCCCCACTGAATGCATCCGCACTCAAACCTTGTGGACATGAAACAACAGTAGGTTTGTGTACTATAGTTCCCATACAGGGATGGCCCAAGTTGCCTATGACCAAGTACCTTACTTTCTCTTTCCAAGGATGCTTTCAGTTAGGAAAGGCTGTCCACCAAGTCATACGTCACCAATTAATCAGGCAAAAAAAAAAAATAATAAAAAATCTTTTACACCAACATGGACCCTTACCCTCTACCCAAATTCAAAGCATTCAGTGAACTGCCACTTGAAACCAGTACTGAAAGTTTCAGTATGCACACAGACATGAATGTGAATACATAGGTGCATGGGAATCAATAAAAAAAAAACAAGACGAGAGGATAGACATACTGTCTTCTTGTATGGACGCCGGTAGTCTGAGCCTTCAATTGGGTTAAAAGGAATCAGGTTAACATGATTACCACGTCCCCATGCATGAAGAAGCTCAGCGAGTTCGATTGCATGTTCTGTGCTGTCATTGACACCAGCTGCCCAAAACAAAGTCACTATTACTGAGTTGTCATCATTATCTTTGTCAAATAGAAGGATCACCATATCTTTGTCCAATATTCGCCCAAAAGAAAAGCACTGCCATGGTTTTCAGACAAATAAATCTGGCACAATGGTTCATTTATTGACCATATAATTTTACAGAACCCTACCCTGAATGGAGCATGATCTTAACTCTCTTTGATGGGACCTAGCCCTACCTTTCATGACTCAGCATGCAGAGAAAATTGGGAGAAACATAATAAAAATCCATATCCAAATGAAGAAAGAAGCCCAGTAACAGTGGCTAAGACATTATAATCTGAAGATTTTGGTGTAAGTGGTACATCTATTGTGGCTAGCATGTCAATGCAGAATCACAAGGATCATGTGTGGAAAGAAGCCATGTTCATCCTAAGGCCAAATATAAACCATGTCTCCTGAAGGAAGATGGTCCTACTGCTGCATAGAAAATACATCATAATTACCAAGAAGAGTGTATTCAAAGGACACTCGACGTCTTGTTTCTTGGAAGTAGTCTTTGCAATCCTTCATAAGTGCATCCAGTGGGTATGATTTTGCACTTGGAACAATAGTTTCTCGTAGTTTCTGGTTTGGTGCATGTATACTGCAAAGGGATCAAAATGGGAAAAACAAACTCATTAGCCCATGATGTAAATAGCATAGCAGTAAAGGACATATTCATTCAAGTCATTCTATTGCTTAAGGAATCAAAATTGAGGCAGAAGTGGATGCAATATTAAATAAGACATTACTTTAATCATCGTAAAGTATTTCAATGATCACATAGTGTGCCATAATTTGCTTCTAGAGGCCACATACCCCGCCTCATGCAAGCAGCATGGCCATACAAAAGATCCTAGCAGCTTTATCTCGTGAAGGCCCTCTATAGATGGACTGTCCCAAAGTATCATGCGAGCAAACTAATTTGTGGGTATACTTATTGCATGATGACAGATGTTGAGAGATCCTTTGAACATTCATACCTACATATAGGCACACTAGTGCAAGTGTGCTCAGGTCCATGTGGGATTAGAACCCCACCATCAAGACTGCCTATCCCAAAAATCTGGATGCTTCACTGATAGGGTGGGCCACTCTAATGTGAACTCTACTTTCTATGGCTTAAATGAATTATATGCCACATACAAGAAGTCAAAAGAGGGTGAAAAATCATATAGAAGTTATCATAAAGTTAGTGGTTGTCAACCAACACTCCTTCCATAGTTATCTTCCTGGAAAAAAATCCATACAGCCTACTACAATGAGTTGTGCACTCATGTTCCTGCTACAAAGTCAAATAAAGAGTATATACCCTCCCATGCATTATTCCAGCAATGTGAGAAATTCAGCACATGTGCATGTGTGCTTCCCCTATAGCTGCTATGCAATCATAGAAAATATATTTTTTTGTGAATGATTGAGGACTCCCATATGAAATTGTTTTATTCATTTGTTTACATGGAGATCCCAACAGCAATTGTAGATCACTTAACCTGAATGACGGTGAGCATGCATCAATGCAATTTGGGCAATTATAAAATACATAAAACAAAACACCACTGTAAGATCTGACTTCTACTAAATGTAGAAGGTTCTCCACTTGTCAAATAATGCATTTTTACCTAACAGCTGGCACCCAGTTGACATTTTTTTTAGTGAAGATATTTTTTCATTATTTCCAGTACTAACTGATCTGAGTATCCAGTCTAACCCATGTTTACAACGTAGCTTGAGAAATAATATTCGGAGCAGAAACAACAAACCTGACAGCCAATGTGGACTGGAGCTTGTGAGTAGCCAATTTCTTTATAGTGTTTGGAACTCCCACAGTGGAAATTGTGATCATTCTTTGCCCAATTTGTACATCCTTGTGACAAGAAAAGAAATATATCAATATGGACTCTCCAAATAACACCTAGCAAATCTATAATGGCAGGATCATAATCATGGTTTGAGGAATGATAATATCCCATGACGCCATTACCATGCATGATCGCTTGAATCTGAAGATTTGTTGCAGAAATTTCCAGGATTGTCAACCAGCATGCCACACATGATATAGGCCTATCTTGAAAATGGGATTTCCTTGTGAATTACCCTATCTTCATTTTGAGCAAAAACAGCATTCATGGTTTCGAAATAATCTCTGAAAGTATCGCTGATAATAAAATTTTGGCCAGTGGCCGATAATTATCATATAAGAAACCAATATTTTCATCTATTCCAAATTTTATCGTTATTATCTCCAATCAATTGACATGATCGGAGATATCACAATATCAACTTCAATTCATTGATAATATCAGAGATGTTCTTTTTTAAAAATTAATCCCTCGAACGGCTGTGATAACCTACCTAAATCATCAAAAACCATATATATTATTTTTATATTTTTATATCAACACATAATTATTTATATATATTAAAGTCATGTTAAATTTGTTTGGGTTGTGTGTATAGGTCTCATAAAAATTTTCATTAGTCATTAAATTTTCGCATTTAAAGTAATATAATTTTGTTTAAATTGCATCCATATTCACCATAACTTATCATGAAGTTTCATTAAAAAAATTTATTTTCTTCGTTTTTAATTTTTTTAGTTTTCTAGAAAATAAAAATGACATTATCTCCAACAAAAGTGATAATATTTTTTTGCGACAAATATATTCATATCTATCACCAAAGAAAACATTGAGTAAAACTGTAACCCATGGTCCACATATATGATCAGCGGGAAGATGAGTAATTGGATAACTGCATACTTCCATTTTTGCCTACAGAAGTTTGTATCCATCATGTAGAGTAAATATTTTGCAATCAGCATTCCTGATGAGGCTTAGTCAATTTAAATGCATATCTTAATCCAAAATATGTAAAGGAGAATCCTGAGACAGTTTAGCCCAAACCAATGTCATTCCATAGGGAATTTCCAACAAACAGAAATGAAAGCATAGCTGGTCTCAAGTCATCATATAAAATTTTACCCTTATTTGATTGGGACCCAAAGGTCAAGTAGAACTTCAACTCTCATCTTGAGTCCTTGACTTCTTCCAACCAGCATGGATTCTATGGGCAAAATCCTTTTCAATGTCTCTGTTATAATGAATCATGGTCCAAGAAACCAAAAATGCTCATTGGGTACTTCTCATTTCTCGTCCTATCATTCCTAAAATTGCATTGAATCAACTCTGTTCAATCTATATAAATTTTAAAACTCTGAGATTCAAAAACTCATGTTTACACCACTAGTTTCATCAGTTAAAACTGTGTCATTTTCCAATATCATATGTCACTCTCAGCATTCCAGTTTCCCATCAGTTGGATGCAAATGCACAAATTTTTTAATCACTTCAAAGCTAACACAATAAAAATCCACATGAAGCCATTACAGACCTTGTTCAAGCACCTATGCGCCTCCAAAACTGACTTCAAATTCAGCATCGGTTCACCCATCCCCATAAACACAACATTTGTCACCCTGTGGTTGAAGACCTCCTCTATGGCCAAGACCTGCAGACAGAATATCGAAAGCACTATCACATGCCAAGAACCATGTAAAAATATATAGAATTTATATATGTGCTTTGTTAAGCATGCCCATGCATGACTGCTGCAGTCATCTGTGAGATCACTTTCTATGATGGCATATGGGTGAGTCATCCAATCCATATCAGTCAACTTATGAGGTTAGCAATACATGAACTTTTTTCTTTCCTTTTCCTTTTCCTCTTATTCTTCTTTTTTGTTCTTTTGTTCTTTTTTGAAGACACAACACTATATTTGAAAAGCAATGGCATTCTTTGGCAATTTGTAAATAATACAACCAAGTCATTGTCCCATTCAAGGCACACATCATCCAGCTGATTGCCATCTACCAAGTCAGGAAAACCATGATGCATGGTGTCATGTGCCACACAAGGGTGACATAGGTAGCAATGTGTAGTATTGACTATGCCTAAATCCACATAGTCAAATAAGGAAAACAAGTTGCCACCCAATTAATTAACTGCATAAGCACAGATCAATAAGGAAATATTTGGACAACCTGCTCAACAATTTCATGCCGCTGAAGGTTCCTCGAGTAACCTCCCTTACCAGTAGCACAAAATGAGCAACGTAATGGGCAACCTACCTGGATACTTAAGAGAAAAAAAGATTGTTAACATCTGAAGAAGATTGCAAAATATGTTCATCTACATGTTCATTCTAATGTTCAGGCCTGAAGAAATCTGAACACAAGAGAATTGTTCCTCTGCAGTAGATTCTATGCTAACCTGTGAAGAGACACAGGCAGTGAGTCGATAAGAGTCTTTGTCATCTACAACTGGTATCCCGACAGTTTCAACCAATCTGTTATCCTCCAGCTTGATCAGTATCTACAATCAACCAGAAATAACCTAAGAATTGCAACAATAGCATTATTGAAGCACATAAAGCATGTACTAATCTCCCTCAATTGGGCATTAAAAAATGTGACAAGAACATCACCGAAGCACATTGAGCAGTTTACTAATCTCCCTTGACTGGGAATGGAAAAATGCCTAAATAATTCTCATCTGCAACTAGATGGAAAGGGTAGGAAGGATGCTGGGAAAACCAAATGGGTAAATGCAAGCTAGTATACACAGACTTCAGTTAAGATTCATAAAGATTCTAGGATGCTTCTTTCCTCCAACCACCAAATCACAAGTAGGCTGGTAAACTGAATACCCAGAAATATTCTTTCCATGAGGAGTCAGGGCTGTCAAGGGGCTCGGTCACATGTGCAACCAGTTCAAATTTCAAAGTTCAGCTAAACATGTTCATGGGCTTGCCTATTGGGTGAAATACGCCTATCGATTAGGAATGAGATCAAAAGAACCAACAGCAAAAACACAGAATACAAAAATTTGACATGACTCTTAACATAGACATCTCTCTCCCCACCAGTAACCCCAGAACACTTCAGCTAAACATTCAATCCATCTCAACTGAAGATACGGTGTCTAGCACTTTTTCTAATTTGCAACCAATTGCATAGGAGACCCACAGAGAAAAGTATTAAATTACCATAAATAGCCCCCCAAAAAACAAAAACATGGGCTCATGTTTGATTGATTGACTTTGTGTTGCAAATCCAAAACCAATGTAAGCTCATGGAGTCAGGAAATTCATATTGTTATTTTTCCATCACAAACAAGTCTTAAGGATTCATCTGATTGAATGATATGTGCTCCACCAGATAACAAGATAACATGGAGAGAAAAATATATTGAGCAAGAATTCATGCACAGAAAGGTTTCCACACTTTCCCTGATATCACGCAGAAAGTTCCAGCCAAAATATTTGGCCGTCTTTCATGCAGTACCCTAGGACATCATTTATCCTTGAAATCACATCATCACTCAATATCCACACCAAGTGGTGCTGAGTTCCAATCCTTGCCAACCAGTGAATGTTACCTTCAACTCATGGCATAATTAATGAAATAACAACATGCACCAGAAGAATGCCACAGGTCTAAATCAGTAATTTCCTACCAGTAAACTTCTTAAAAGTTTATAACATTTTCCATTGAGCAATTGGAAACAGAAACATAATGTTCCTTGATAACAGCTACACCAACCTAGGGTAAAATTGTACAAGATTCAACTGTTGACAGAGATCCCCTTCTCCGAACATTTGTTAGTTGCTGATAATTGATGGCACTTCAAGCATTCCTCTTCCCATTTTGAAAGCAGATTTCTTTACATATTCCAACAATGACTTTGATTTCTAAATATATAAGCAGACCCCATGTAGGTGGGAAACAACTTTTGATGATGATGATGATGATGATGATAAGCTATAACAAAGCTATAAAATTAACCTAGCCCTTTCATATAACAGTATTCTTGTTGCATCTCAAGCAATAGAAGTATCACAAAACTAATAGGGAACAAAATCCAATAGACATAAAGGAATTAAAAGAAAAAAGGAAGATGATACCTTAACAGTGCCATCAGCTGCAGCAACAGCATGGTGAACTGGAGACCTGCCAACCCTCCAGCCAGCTTCACGCAATTCACTCCGAAACGCCTGAGGTACTGTTGAACAGCCCAAACCATAGGGAGAGCAATATTAGAGTGATTTAAAAGTGAAATGCTACCATAATGATGTTTCATGAGAAGTTCAATTGCCATCTCATAACACTTATTGTGCATGCAGTGACATCTTCATATTTGTCATTTGATCTGATTTGCGTCAAGGGGATGGGCTGTAAGCAAAGAATCACAACGAGTGGATGGCAACTGTGGACCTTTGATTGAGAGTTCACACAGAGAATAGATACGAACAAGTTTCTGTATAGAGAATAACTTCCCCTTTAGCGCCACTGATGGGAAAGCTATATATCATTTTAGCGCAGTCATGTTCAATAAATTTAATCATCAAAATGAGAACTTTGAAAATAATGCATCCGTCTCCCCAACTAATCAAAACAATCACAAATAAAAGTACAACCGATGTTTACACATTGACAAGCAGAGACAAATGAATTAAACAAAAAAGGATACTGAATACTACAATTCAGATTGTAATTTACAGATGTGCTGCTCCAGTGCAAGTGAACAACGGGTCAAAAACTCCTCAAAATAGCAACAATTTCTTTCAATCTTATGATTGACGACCAAAAACAGAAATACAAGTTTGTCCAAATTCAAATCATAAATTTCCAATTCATGACATTTTCATGGCATGCGCCCGCATGCTGGCCATAAATTAAACAGAAAAGATGGTATTTTTATTAAAAAAATCACGAAACTTCCATTCCAAATGAAAGAACAAGCAGTTTCGCTGAAACAAAAATACTCGAAAAGAATAAATATTAGATAAAACTGAGAAAAGAGAAGAAACTAAAATGCCTACAGTGACTGAAGCCTTGAATGTCTTTAATCTTTGCCTTGTATAGCAGATGGTGCAGCTGTTTCCCTCTGTAGCTTTGCTGAATGTTATTCCCACAAAATAAAATAAAATAAAAAGTGAATAAGAATACGAACACTTAAAAGAGGTTAGTAAATAAAGTTAAAACAGAAAAACAGCGGAATTACCTGACCAAAGTTGATCGCAAGCTGCTGAAGCTCCCGCTCTGACATGCCCAGCAGCACCTGAGAATCCACCTGAGATGCGCGTGATGGAACGGCGGGCACGGAGATGCTGCGACAACAGATGGCGCGCGCGACCAACGATGTACGTGATGCCCGCGGCGAGCGCGCGTGCTGCAGCAGTGCCATTGAAGCGGCCATTCGCCGCTGCTTTCTCCCTCTCTGCTGCTCCTTTGCTCGGGGGATATTTGCTCTTTTTGCTCGGGAGATATTTGACGCTCGGCAAATGTAGGACACATACGGTACCCCCTTCGATAAGGAAATATCGGAAATACCCCCGTGAAAATAAATTTCAAAGAAACCTATTATATTTTAGGCTAATAAAAAAA
>JAYJMB010032191.1:19670-35730 GCA_036873735.1 Pouteria campechiana
GGTTACTTCCAACCATTTCCATAATAATTTATGTTAAGCTTAGGTTGGCCATGTCTATGACTAGGACAATCGTTTTGTAGTCAAAATAGGAGGTGAAGTTTAAAATAATAGATAGTAATAAATAAAAATATATTGCTCAAAGAAAGTAGAGCAATTAAATATAACATTAATTAAAAGGGATGAAAAAAAGAAGAAAAAAATTTGTTTTCTTGCTTTGTCGCTTTATTTTTATTTTTATTTTTTCTTGTTTTGCCACTTATTTATCTCAACATTTTTCTATTAGCTACATTTATTTTATGGGTTTATTCGTTAACTACCCTAAATTTATTATTACACAATAGATAGAAATGAGATTGAAAAAAGGGTGATATCAATGGAACTAAAGGGTACATTCGAACGTGGGTAAGGTTAAAGATTTGTTTAATTCAAGCTGTTCTTGAATAATTCAAGCTGTTCTTCTTCACCTTTACATTTACATTTAGTCATTTACACCGAATTATCTAAGCACAGCAGGTGAAAACATTAAAAAAAAAAAAAAAATCCGGCTGCTGATCACTGTCGATTGATCTGGGTCCTTGACGTTAGAAAATGAAGCTGACGTAGATCGCTCGGTGAACGCCCAGTAGCAAACACTTGTCTCATTCAACGGCATACTTTTGATGGGTAGCTCTGATTTTACTGGGCAGGATCCAGAAACATAGATACGGTAATCAAAAGTTGGGATGCCATGTTAGAAGGTAGATCTTCGGTTATTGAAGAAGAAAATTTTTCTGCCCACCTGGTGGATGAGGAGGATCGTCAGAACAGCTGATCGGTTCAGGTTCACGTGTAATTGCCAGCTCCAAAATGTCCAGGACCAGTAGCCTTCCTGAATCACAGATCGGAGTCTGCTAGTTCACGACTTCTCCTCCAGTTCTATGTAGAGCCGTAGACCATGAACATCCATTCCACTCTACGCCACTGCCGAAACAAAGAGAGATTGCACTCGAAAAACGCGCATTCTTTGTATGCACCCCTCTCCCATCGATGCGAAATTACCTCAGCAAAACAATAGAATCAATCCTCTTCCCTCGATTACATTTGAAACAACAAATACTCCACCTGATCCGTGGAAGAGGTCGATAATCAGTTCAGCATGGTTTGCAATCAAGCAAACTGTACAATAATCAAACAACCGTAGATATACACACATTCCAGCCCTCTTGGGGCTTTCCAAGTCAAGAAGACAAAAAGATGATACACACGTTCCAGCTCTCATGGGGCTTTCCAAGTCAAGAAGACAAAATGTTAATACAGCATTTTAAGATCATACATCCATCCCCTCATCAAGAATAAAGGGGCGATGATGATGGCCGGGGATAAGATGCCTTCGTGTTTCCCATTTCATCAGCACTTTTTCTCCGGGATTTGTGCCCGTGATTGCCGCGGCTTTGGTCATCGGCATCTGCTCCCGTTTTTGTGGGGCCATTTGTCGCGTCTTGGGTTACTTGCAGCTGCTCCAGTGCAGCTACCACCTCATCCATGGTAGGCCTGAATTTGGATTCTGTAGCTAGGCATTGGAGTGCTAGATTCGCGGCTTTCACAGCTGCGCCTAATGAATATTGCCCTTCGAGACGGGAGTCCAAAACACGAAAGATTTTTCTTTTGTGGGCCAGGTTAGGCTTGGCCCACTCCACCAGATTGTGTTCCCCAGAGGGGCGGTTCTTGTCAACAGCTCGTCGGCCGGATAGCATTTCCAGAAGGACAACGCCAAAGCTATACACATCGCTCTTGGCAGTCAGATGACCTTCACACGCACAGACCTACTGATTAGGGTGATAACCAAGAGAATTCCCTCTAAATGAATGCATAACGAAATAATCATGTCACCATGGTTAACCAACATAAATTCCACCAACCATCAATTATTTGTTTCAATTGTAATTTGATTTCAAATTCATCATCATAAGCTGATTTTTATATCTAGATTATCTAGAATTACTTTATTTCTAATTTCATCCACATCAAAATCCTCATTTCAGTGCTCTATCTTGTGCATAGATTGTTATATAATTGTTCAAAATTTTACCTAACGAAGCACAATGAATCTTACAGATGTGTTCAAAAAGTTCCCTTTGATTTAACTGGCACTCGACAATCATATGTCATTTCTTCCACCCACTTGGATTTCACGTGCTTATCAATTTCTCCACTTTCATGAACTACTGATCCTAGAAACCTAACCTGTATCTGGTCTATAATCCATGTGTTTGCAAGCACCATGAGGCATGGACAGGTAAAAGAGGAAACCCATGGAAGGACAAAGTGATAAACGACAATACAATGGCCGAGGCAGTCTGAAAATACCTGTGGCAAGATACTCAGGAGCAGCATACCCGTAGGTCCCCATAATCCTAGTAGAGACATGGCTTTTGTCTCCTGATGGACCATCCTTTGCCAACCCAAAATCGGAAAGCTTGGCATTGTAGTTCTGTAATTTAAAGGAGAAAAGAGACCGGAGATTGTGAGAACAATGAAGCCTAAATCAACAATCAAAAGGCAGAAGGTGTTTTGAAGTCACGCACTGAATCGAGCAGCACATTTGAAGTCTTAAAATCACGGTATATGACTTTTGTTTCAGCACTATGCAGAAATGCGAGGCCCTTTGCAGCCCCAAGAGCAACTTTCATCCGGAGGCTCCATGAAAGAGGTTGGAAATAAGAACCTCCTGTAGAAACATTGTCAATCAAGGGATAAGAGAACAGATAATCACAAATGCTGAAGGCACTGAGAGAGGCCGAGGACATACTTAACAAGCTGATAAGAGACAATATCTAGAGAGCTTACTCCTGAATAGATGGTTTTCCAAGCTTCCACGCGGCATGAATTCATAAACAAGAAGCCGATGATCATCCTCCAGGCAGTAGCCAATCAACTTCACAAGATTAGCATGGTACAGCTGACCCAGGTAATTCACTTCTGCCTATAGAATAACAAAAGCCATTTGCCTTGAGCAAATCTCATTTACAAAAATTCAGACTCTGACAGCTATTTGGGATGCCATGCATTTGTTCAATAACATCACATATCAGACCATTGACCATCTGGATAAAAAAGTTTGTGAACAAATATATCAGCCAGCCATAATGTACAAGTGGAGCCCATAGATTGATGGGTACCTTTGATCTCATGGACCGACCAAACATGATGGATTTCCCAAATACTTAAGTCATCAACTCTTCTCAGGAACTACTTCAACACTCAATAATTATCTAAGTCGGTAAAGAGAGACATTATAAAATGAGAAGCCTGAGAATCAGAGAAAAACACTCACCAACCATTCCTTGTGACCCTGTAAACCTTCTTGGTTTAGCCTCTTCACAGCAATAACAATGCCAGTGCCAGGTTTTGTTGCTGCAAACGTATTCTCATCAATCCAGCCCTTGAAAACTGAACCAAAGCCACCTTCTCCCAAAACACTGTCAGGGCGAAAATTTCGTGTGGCACTTTTGAGCTCACTGAAAGAAAAGCTCTTCACATTGGATGCTTGCAAGATCTCACCCTCACTCCGAGGAGTTGGGGGCACAGATGCTGCTGAAACCTTGCTGCTTGAACCACTGAGGTCAGCTCCATCTTTGCTGACATACCTTGAATTGGTCCCTGTACATCATAAACAAAAAATCATATGCTGTAGCATTTTTATTTATTATTTTTTTATCTCAGCTTTGGTATCATGGAAAGAAATGGAAACAATTGCAACACAAATCTCCTCAGAAGAAGAGAAAAAAAATAAAAATCAAAGCATCTATTTTTTAGGAAATTTGTCTCTTGAAAAATAGAACTTCCAAGTCATCAGGGTGGCTTTGTCATAACACAATGTTTTAAACTAGAAAAGTGCATTAACATCCAGACGATTAGCCTTTAGAAAATTGATCTACAATGACAATCATTATAAATTAAATAAGTTAAATAAAACACAATCCACAGAGACTCCTGTGAGCTTCAAAAACATAAATAAAAATTCAAATGACCTCAGAAAAATAATAAGCTATCGTGATTTTTCCCAGTTGAAAGCTCTGGCCAAGAATTTGGAAGATTTAAATAAATCCAATTTGAAGGCACAATCAATTCAAGAAATAGCTAGCTGGATAGAAATATTAACGTGATAATGAAGCATAATCAGGAAACAAAGGAAGACCAAGAAACAAAACTGGAACCAAATTCATTGTTGCAGAGCATCCAGCCAATAAACTCATAAATCCCACCATTGCAGCACAAGGCAGAAACGCACGATTAGATAAAAATGCACTCGCAAGACTACCAAATACACAAATTCAACAAAACAAACTCAGAAACAAATTAAAACCACACATTCAAGTTATTCATCAGCAAACTTATGTAAAATTTTGATATATCACAAAAAAGTCAATAGAATCACTCCCGGGTGAAGATTCAGTAAAACAAAATCAAATAGAAAGGCATCCAACATCAAATTATAGGAAAATTTACAAAATCAAAATTGAACAATCTGAATTAAATAATTCGTCGATCAACACTGTTTAAAAGGATATCAAGGCCTGTAAAAAGACAATAGTCACATCCATAAAATGCATAAACTCAGCAAACAAGTGGAGAGAATTCAACAATAACATAATTCCAAAAAAAAAAAAAATTCATTTATAACAAGAACTCGCAAACTCTTATTAGCAAAATAAGCTCCCATCAATCCTTAAGAAATCAATCGTTAGCAAACTCAATCAAATCCTAGACAGCAGAATAAAACAAATCGGATGGAAGCCCAAAGAAACCACAAGTCGACTTCAGCTCCTAATGCCACAAAGTCCCAAAAGAAAATGCAAGAAGCCACTTGTCCAAGAAAACCTTAATGACAACGGTCAAAAACTAGATAATAATTACTATAGCAATATGATAAGTATTAATCTACATGGACCCCATTAATCTACAGTAGATTTCAGCTAATCAAACTAAAAATGTCCGCATTACAACGGAAAAAAAATGTAAACCGAATAGAAATCGAAGCAGCAGGATGTCAGCAGAGAACGCCCGAATACGCAAAACAGCTCAAATAATTATTTTTTTTTTTAAAAAAAGAAGCCAATTCAAGCTTCAACAGCTTAGAAAGCACAAACAAAACACAAACTCCTAAGCGTATGAAATCGATAGCTCCAAACAAACCATCTGAAACAGGCAAAGAAGGATTCGATTTTCCACCAAGATCGGATAGCTCCAACATTCAGGACTACACTAAAAATCACTAAAATTAAGGGGGGGAAAGAAATAAATCCCATCTTAATCAAACGCAAATGGAAATAAAACAACAGAATCTCAACGAACCAAGCTCAAACAACTTATAAATCCTGCAAAGAAAAAGAACCAAAACAATAACTTCCCGCAAATCTTGCCATCAATAACCAAACCAAGGCTCGAAAACCACTACCTGAAGTAGGATTACTGTGTAACGGACTCTCCGCCTTGATTCGAGTGCTCCAGCAGTTACCCATCCAAACCAACACCCTCCCAAAGCAGATCTGCTCCGACAGCCCCAGCTCTAAAAACAGAAAACGAAAACAAGATAAGTTTCATAATAAAATCCGTGAAAGAAAGATGTGTCGAGAAAAAGCATAGCTTTTTTTTTTCTAGAAAGTAGCTTTCCAACCACAAAATTGAGCGCTTTATACCAGAAATGACTTTTTAAAAAAAGATTAAAAAAAAGACAAAAGAAAAACCTCCTGCAATTGGAGATCCCGTGCTGAAGAAGCTGCAGGTTTGATCCCGATGCAAGGATCCGAGCGAGAGATGCAGATGGTGAAAAGGCAAGGACTTTTCAGTGTTTGACCAGGCTAAGCACGCGCGCGAGCAGAGAGAGAAGACAGCATTAAAAGGGCGGGCTTAGCAACTCCGGATTCCAATCAACTCGTTGGCTTTTTATACGTCTGGGACTGGCTTTGGCTACTTCAACACGGTTTCTAGGAAACGGGGGAGAGAGACGATGGGATTACGCTGTCGATTCTCGCTTGCAAACACACAACGGGCTTCGCAGTATGCGTGCACAACTACGCCACGTACAAGAGATCCCTCCCGTTGTCAGTATAAAAATCTTAAGGGGCATTTGATCTGTTAACCATAATTAATTTTTTACTTTTTTTGAAATATTATAAAAATATCTATATTTTATCAAAATATTTTTAAATATGTCTGATCCATTAGCTCTTGTGAGAAGGACTTCAACGTATTTACATTTTATGGGTATTTTCAAAAGACGATTGTTTCATTCTAGAAATTTTAGACAGATTTTCAAAAATTATGCACGTTTGTAATCAATTTGGAAGTAGATGATTTTGACTTTTTTTTAAATATTTTGATAAAATATAAATATTTAAAAAATATTAATAAAAATTCAAGTATAGTTATATCTACAAATGCCTCAAATCTTAAATCAATTTTAAAACATTGTTTCAAATATCATTTTTTGTATAGTTTTGATATCCTAATTATTTAAATTTCCTCAATTTCACTTCACACCAATTAACGAAAGTTTGGAGTATGCGATGAATGAGGTAGATGTCCTGTTTTCAAGCGCGAGGATATATTAATCATTTCATGCGAGAGATTCTTACGGATGTTTCCCAACCAAGGCAGCTGCGACGGCTTCCGGTTATTAGTGGCCGTTGGATTTAGATGGACGGCGTACGTAGGATTTTTCGTCGATGTCCGAAAGCGAGCTAAGTTTGACTGGGCTTTGTCCTTTGCCGGAAGACGGAATCTGCAGCTGGAAACTTAGAAGGCCTGGGCTCAGATCCCATTTCTGCTAATCTGCACCATTGATATTTCTTTGTCCTTCAAATCTACCGTATTTTGAGTTCCTAGTCAACCAAAAGTGTGTCTTATCTCCTAATCAAATGAAGATCATTTAATCAAATTGCAGCTATTTGAAGGCCCAGAATCAACCTTTTTAGGCCCGCCCATTTTAAGCTGACAACATTTGGTACGGTCGCAACGTCACACCTAGAAAAAGTCCCATCCGTCGTTATTATTGCGGATGGATTGGGTTTTTTAATGCGGATGAAGGGGGGATGATTCAAAAGTTCGGGATATCTATACACCAGGCCACAGTATATCCACTTTCTGTGTCCGACCCAGGCCTCCCATACTCCTGTCAATCTCGCGGATCTAGTCAGCTGCCACTGGATTCTCTTCAGATGGGGCGCACTTGATTCTCTTCCGTATGCAGGCCTAGCCAGTAGATAGGTTGAACTCGTATTTTGTCCCAAGATATTTTGTACGTTGCCCTTTGGGGTGAGCATTAAGGCTGTGTACTAGGGTGTGCATCCAGTGGGAAAAAAAAAAAAAACAAAATAATATGATGAATAGTATATATTATGATGTATATAAAAAAAAAGTGAATGGATGATTGAATAAATAAAGATGAATGATTAAAAAATAAAAAATATAAAGAGATAAATGATAAAAAAAATATAGAAAATATTAAAAAATAAAGATAATAATTAAAATATATTTATCATACCCTGTTTGGTTGGAATGTACAACAGAATGTGTAGTGATTACACGACCTAACATATGGGTGTGTAGTCGTCCAAATGGTAGTCTAAAATCCGAGAAAATTGCGGAACATATACAGTAGATCCAGTGTATGGCTTCTAGATGATGTGTTGTTAAATTGCCAACAATGATCAACCGTTTTTTACGTTGACTAGTAAAGCGGGAGGCTAAGCAGGTTCGTCAGGGTAGCAATCAACTGCTTTTCCGATAAATAACAATATTAAATGTTGGATGAATGATTGTTACTGACTAGTACAGACTTTCATAATACTCCCGTGCCTTTCAGAATCGGTGGTGGCTCATCCTCCCGGATTTTTATGTCTATGTACTACGAACCAGGCCATGGAATTGGTGGTGGTGGTGGTTCTTCGTGAATGCGGAAAACCTGCTGAATCGCAATAATGGAGAAATCTCAAATATTAAATAAATGGGCTATTGAATGGAAGGTGAAATGTAGACCCAATTGTAGCATTCCAAAACATGCTGTTCAATCTCAGTTTAAATATTGGTTCGGAATCAGTCATGCAGATTGCTGAGTGGTCTGGATCAGTGGAAAACATGGCATAGTGAGGGGGGAAGGATTGCAACTATTTTTTAAATGGCGTAAAACTCACAAAAGAAAACTTCTAGTTAAATTTTTTTTGGGGGGTTGCTAATTTCGGTAGCTTTGACTGCTATTCGCTACCGTGCGCCGTGGCGCCACGAAATCATATACGATTCGTTCCGTCCTTGGTCTCTTGCGCTCTGAGGTTGTTGACCATCCGAATTCTGGTAGAGCAACCTCGAATTCCGGATCAATAGTTCAAGGAATGCGCGCGCGTTAGCGAAGGAGCGGTCATTCACTCATCGTGTCCATGCGGCATATCCCCTACAAGATCAGCCACTTGTCAGGGTCGTCTTCCCCTCATGTTCAAATGTCAACGTGGTCTAATTATCTGTACAACAGCTTGAAGAAAATGGACGGCACTCGGGACCGTCCTTAATTTTTGTTCACCAAAGTTGCGTTTTACAGCGCCGCATATGCGTGTGAAGTACAAAATGAATACTGCCAATGTAAGAATGTGGTGGAAACAATCCAGACCGTTCTAACGATGGTCATTTGCCAATACGTTAGTCCCCATGAAGCCGCATGGCCCAAAGAAATCACCAAACAGCCAAGAAAAGCAAAACTTTGGAGTTATTGGGGAGGGTTGGCAAAGGGTTAAAAGAAATGAAAATAAGGTCAAGAAAATAGCAATGGGTTGGCGTGGTTGGATGGAAAGTAAACAGAATTAACATAGATAAGAATAATTATTATAAGGATAGGTAATAATGAGAAAAGCATAGTTATTATGATAACTACATATTAAATAAACTTTTTAGGTTTGTTTGAATTTACTACACACACATGTATGTTAAGATGCTTTTATTTAGGGGTGTAAATCAGGGCAGATCAACCCAAATTCGCACTAAACCCAACCTTGTTTGGGATCGAGTCGGGATAGGTTTTATTGATTTGTGGGTTGGGTCAATCCATAAACTTAACCTAAATTGAAAATCTGGATCAATATGGGTCCATATGGTAAAAAATCTACCCGACTTGACTTGAGTTACTAATACATATTAAAAAAAACAAAACAAAACCCTACCTGGCTACCTCTCTCGACTTCCACCCCAATCCCATGCCCTAATCATTACCCCCCTGTAGGCTCCAACTTCCTATCTAATTCAAACGACTTCAATTCCCTATCCGATTCTGATGACTCTTTCTCATTGCCTGATTTCGATGACTCCATCTCCCTATCCGATTCTAACGACTTCTTCTCCTTGTCTGATTTCAATGAATCCATCTCCTTGCTCAATTCCAATGAGCGGTTTCTCCTCCCTGCCTCTTTGCTGCTCTACCTCCCTATTCGATTCCGATGAGCGACTCCTCCTCCCTGCCTCTTCAGTGCTTCATCTTCCTGTCTAATTCTAATGAGTGGCTCCTCCTCCCTGCTTGTTCACTACTCCATCTCCCCATCCGAGTCCAACGAACTGAGAGGGCTCTATCTCCCTACCTCTTCCATACCCCATCTCCTTGTCCAAGTCTGACAAACTGAGAGAGCTTCTTCTCTCTGCCTCTACTCAACAACCATCTCCCTCACTCCCTACATTTGCTCGGCTCCATCTCCCTGCATCGATACTCAACACCCATCAGTGCATCCACCTGTAGGAACGAGGTATTACATTTCAACAAATACAATTTTTTTATTAAGTTATTATTTACATAATTTGATTTATAATTCATGTACTTGTCTACTTGAAATATATTTTTAGGAATGTTATTTGCTATTTAATATGAAGGGTGATAATGATGTGGTTGCAAGTAGGAGTTTGAAAAATGTGATTGTAAAAGATGTGGTAAATGTGGATGGGGATGATAAGAATGTGACAATTGGTGCTTCTAAAGCTCTTAGTTTGAAAGAAAAACAATCGTATAAGAGTTCTTCTAAAGTTTAAGATCATTTTGCTAAGAGACCGAATACTAATAAAAAGAAAGGGGAAAAAATGCAGGTAAACAAAATGTAACATATAATTATTTTAAAAGACTTTTCAAATATCTAAGTAAATATAGAACTAGCTCACTTACAAGGCACTTGACAAGATGTCCTTATTATTGAAGACATGGGGATAATAAGAGGCAAAATTTATTGACATTCTCATCATCTCAAAGTAGTAAATTTGTTATCATTGGTAACTGATAATTTAATCAAGCTCAATGTAGGAAAGGACTTACAAAGATGATAATTATAGATGAAGAACCATTCATAGTTGTTGAGGATGAAGGTCTACGAAGATGGATTAACATATTGCAACCACAGTTTAAGTGGGTTAGTAGAAAACAATTGCATATTTGTAAGATAAATTTGTTTATTAGAGTTTGAGACTTTGGTATGTGTGAATGGATTTCAAATTTTATAAGTTATAGTTGTTTGTTCATATAATTGATGTAGACATTGTTGGTCTTGAAGGTTAGGCAAAACCCAAGAGGGGAGGGGTGAATTGGGTACTTAAAAATTATTTCTCAACCCCTTTAGGATTACTTTTCCCTCTAGTAACAATCACTCAATCAACAAATGCACAAAATAAATAAAACACAATGATTTTTATAATGATTCAAGTAAACACTCTACTTCACTCTTCCAAGAATATTTTTCTAGTAGTGTCTTAGGTTCTATTATTCCCAATAACAGAAATACAATAGTACTCTTAGCACTCTTTTAGATTACAGCTCTAGGAGGTATACACAAGTGCCCCAACACTTTTTTGGATTCCAGCTCTAGGAGGCATAAACAAGTGTTCCCGATATTCTTTTGGATTTCAGCTCCAGGGTACATAAACAGTGCTCTCAGCACTCTTCTAGATTCTAGTTCTAGGGGGTGTATTCACAGTACTTCTAATACTCTTCTAGATTCTAGCTCTAGAGGGCATGAATAAATAGCTCTTATCTACACTCAGACAATCACAACTCTTTTTGAGTCTAATCTCCACTAGTAGCCCAAGAAACTTTACAAGAGATGAATATCAGAAGCTTAAGCACAGGAATTTCTTAGTAAGCACAGGGAAGGTTTTTGAAAGTTGAATGCAGAAGTAAATGATCTTTCCAAAGGTAGTTGAGAGCTTTTAAAGAAAAGTTGAGGAAGGTTTGAATGCAAGGCTCTTGACTCTTGAAGGATTACAGAAGGTTTAGCTCAGATCAATAATTGCTCTCATGAGGATTTTGAATAGTTTTTTCAATACTTCGTTAGTTCTTCCTGCTCCAACAATGCTTCATTTATAACTGCTTTGAATTCTAGTTATTGGTGGTAAGTGAGCTCCATTAATAACAGAAGATGTTTTGATTGGTGTATTTTAAATTTTCTAACTTTTGTTTATTCCTCGTATGCTGGAATGCCCGCAGCGCCTGTCAAGGATACATTACCTTATGTCAAGGATACGTTGCCTTAGTTAGCTACCTTAATATTCAGCTAAATATCTTTCTCTTGTATATATTTATTCTTTTTATTTTTATGTACTCTAAAAATGGCAATATATAGAATCTCTCACCACGATGAGGTGTGGTGTTTTTGCAAATGCTCTCATGGTATCAGAGCTCTCTCGGACTAGCCTTCATTGATCCCCTTGCTTCAAATGACCGCCGAAAATACCTCCCCCACCCTTCTCCCTTTCAACACCATCATTCACATGGTGACCATCAAACTCTCCTCCTCCAACTATCTCCTATGGAAGAGCCAACTTCTTCCTCTTCTTGAAAGCTAAGAACTTCTTGGCCATGTGGATAGAACTCTTGCACTTCCTCTACGGTTTGCTCCTGCTAACTCTCAGATGCCAAACATAAAGTACTTGGCGTGGAAAAATACTGACCAATGCATTTTGAGTCTTTTGCTCTCCTCCCTCACGAAAGAAGCCATGGCCGAGGTCGTTGGCCTCTCCACCTCACGCAACATCTGGTTAACACTCGAAAATACATTTAGTTATCGATCAAAAGCTAGAGAAATTCAGCTTAAGGATGACCTTCAATTGATGAGATGTGGGATGTGATCCGTAACTGAATATGCTTGGGTATTCAAGGCCCTTTGTGATCAACTCCACGCCATTGGAAGACCAGTCGACAACACTCATAAAGTCCATTGGTTCCTCCGTGGCCTTGGTTTGGATTTTACCAGCTTTTCCACCGCCCAAATGGCTCAAACGCCACTACTCTCCTTTCCTGATTTAGTCTCCAAGGCTAAAAGCTTTGAGCTTTTCCAGAAATCCCTTGACTCCTCTCCACCCATAGCCACTTTCACAACCACCAATCACCGTCATCCTCGCGCAGCTTTCAAAAACTAGTCTCACCATCAATCGAGTCTCAACTCTTCTTCTTATCATGGCAATGGCTACTCCAACACCAGGCAAGGCCGCCATCTGCCACGCTGCCAGATTTGCCACCAAGAAGGGTACTACGTCGATAAGTGCAACCAGCAGTATACACGAGGTGGAGAACCTGTTGGCACCAAAACCAACCTTGTCAAGGCCTTTAACGCCTCTTGCTCTCTTACTGGACCCAAGTCCAGTGACTAGTACCTGGACATAGGGGCTTCGGCCCACATGACACCAGACCTCCCCACTTGGATCAAGCAAGTAATTACATGGGTAAGGATCGTGTAGTTGTTAGGAATGGTGCTTCCCTTCCCATTACCCACACTGTTACCATCTCTCCTACCCCATCTCTTGATTTATTGGATGTATTAGTTGTTCCTCGCTTAACTAAAAATCTCTTATCAATTATTAAATTAACATCTGATTTTCCTCTTACTGTTTCATTTACTAATAACTTTTTTTCTATTCAGAACCATCAAATGGGAAGGATGGTCATAATCGGTAAAAAAGATGGTGGCCTATATGTGCTGGAGTGTGGAAATTCCGCTTTTATTCCTGTTCTTAAAAATAAGGCTCTTCATGCCTCGCATGATTTATGGCATGCTTGTCTTGAACATGTGAACCATTCTATAATATCATTATTAAATAAAAATGGTCAACTTTATCTTACCTTATTGTTGCCTTCTCTTTCATTATGTGACATGTGTCAAATTGCAAAGATTCATCGCTTACCTTATTCTCGTAATGACATGTGACAGAAATTGGTTCGGCCCTCCTTTTCCATTCTCATCTTTCTCTGTGCTTTAGGTTTGACGCCTTAAGCACTGCAACCTACACCATCAACCGTTTGCCTACACCACTTCTCAAAGTTATGTCTCCCTTTGAGCTTCTTTATAGTTCCACACCTAATTATAAAAATTTTTCATCCTTTTGGTTGTTGTGCTTATCATTATCTGCTTGATTATATGTCTTACAATTTTTTCCCTTGTAGCATTCCTTGTATCTTTCTAGGGTACAACCCTTTCCATAAAGGTTTTCGTTATCTTGATCCCACCACCTCTAAGCTTTATATCACCCGCCATACTCACTTTTGATGAAAACCACTTTCCCTCTCGAGATGGCTCCCAGGCCTGACCCCCTTCCTCTCTCCATTTTTTGAATTTCCTTGAACCAAGCATGTCTCATATTGACCCACCTCCGATGTCTCCTTTGCACTATTCTCCACCCATTACACCATTCGGATCTTACCTGTGTGTTATTTGTACTAACCTTGTGGACAAGTATTTGTAGGTTACTAGCTCTCTTGTGAATCCCTCTTCCCCATCTTTGGAGCCTCGCCCACCTCCTGTTGCTTATGATGTTGTTTCTACTCTAGCTCCTCTATTGGGTTTTCATCTCATACTTACTCGAGCTAAAGTTGGCATCTTTAAGACCCATCATCTGGCGAATCTCAGTGTTTTAAGCTCCTTTGGGTTTCTCTTTGCTCTTCTTACCTCCACCGAGCCTAAAGGATTCAAGTTTGCTACTAAGAATCCTACATGGCTTGCTACCATGGATGAAGAAGTTCAAGCTCTATAACATAATTGCACTTGGGTTCTAGTTCCTCGACCTACCCACACAAATATTATTGATTCCAATTGGGTGTTTCGATCCAAATATTTGCTTGATGGATTCATTGAGCGACTCAAGGCTCGTCTTGTGATCAAAGGCTATACTCAAGTACCTGGTCTTGATTGCACTGACACTTTCAGTCATGTTATTAAGGCTACTATTGTTCGTGTTTTGCTCTCCCTTGCTGTTACTAACAGATGGCCTCTCCGCCAACTTGATGTGAAGAATGCATTCCTCAATGGCAATCTCACTGAAATGGTCTATATGGAACAGCCTCCTGGGTATATTGTCCCCGGTACCCAAATCATGTCTTTCAATTGAAGAAAGCTCTCTATGGCCTCAAACAAGCTCCTTGTGCTTGGTTTCAGCATTTTAGCTCCTTTCTTCTCGCCCTTGGGTTTTCTTGCAAACATGCAGATACCTCTTTTTTTTTCATTAGTAGCCTGTCATCATTTATCTGCTTTTGTATGTTGATGACATTATCATTACTGGCAACAACTCTTCTCTTCTTAACAGCTTCGCTCGCAAGCTCAGTTCTGAGTTTGCTACCAGGGACTCAGGCTCCTTCAGCTACTTTCTTGGTCTAAAAACCACTTCTACTACTGATAGTCTTTTTATCAGTCAGTTGAAATATGCTCAGAATATTTTGACTCGTGCCCAGTTACTTGATAGCAAGACTGTTCACACTCCTATAATTGTCTCTCAACATCTGATTAGCGATAGTCCTGGTTGTCTCTCAGCATCTGACTAGCGATGGTCCTGACTTCTCAAACCCCACTCTCTATCGATCCCTAGTTGGTGCCCTTCAGTACTTAACCATCACTTGCCCTGACATTGCTCATATTATCAACTCTGTTAGTCAGTTTTTGCATGCCCCCACTACGGATCACTTTCTTGCGGTCAAGCGCATCTTACGTTATGTTAAGGGCACACTTCACTTTTGTCTTACTTTTCGCCCTTCTGCTGCTCCTGGTGCTCTAGTTGCTTACTTTGATGTTGATTGTGCCGATTGTCCTGATACTCGCCATTCCACCTTTGGCTACTCTATTTATCTTGACAATAATCAAGTTTCTTGGAGTACTAAAAAGCAACCTACTATTTCTCATTCTAACTATGAATCTGAGTATTGTGCCCTTGCCACTACTGCAGCTGAACTCCTTTGGCTCACCCATCTACTTCATGGTCTTAAGGTTCCCATTTCACCAAAGCTTATTCTCCTGTGTGATAACAAAAGTGCGATCTTCTTAAGCTCCAACCCCATTTCCCACAAACAGACTAAGCATGTTGAATTACACTGTCATGTTCTTCGAGAACTTATTGTTGCTGGTAAACTTCACACTCAATATATGCCCTCTCATCTATAGGTTGTCGACCTCTTCACCAAAAGTGTTTCTCACCCTCTATTTGAGTTCTTTCGTACCAAGCTTCATGTCCGTTCAAATTTGATGGTCAGCTTGTGGGGGGTGTCAAAGATACGTTACCTTATGTCAATGATACATTACCTTAGTTAGCTAGCTTAATATTCGGCTCAATATCTTTCTCTTGTATATATATTTATTCTTTCTATTTTTATGTACTCTGTAAATGGCAATATATAGAAGAATCTCTCACCATGATGAGGTATTACTACAATAGCTGCTTCTTTTATCAATATAGAAAGATCATTGTTAATGATGAGTGAAGACCAATGACTTGTTCTGACCGTTGCTCATCTTTTACTTATAAAAGACAAAGTATTTGTCCAACTATCCATAAGATAAAATTTCTTCATCTTTATCTTTCGTAAGTCGTAAATGAATCATTCTTTCTATTGCTGCGGGACGAATCAACCATTCAAATTCTTTGTCTATTGCTTAGTAGAGGGACAGATGTCTTATTGCTTTAGCACTTCCTCTATTGAGTTTGTCTGTTGTAAGTAATAGACGAAGTTTTCTTCACACCTTTGTCTGATGGAATATTTCTCTGCTTTGTCTATTAACGGCAGACGATCACTAACGAATTCTTT
>JAYJMB010032202.1:0-35730 GCA_036873735.1 Pouteria campechiana
CATCGGCCAGCACATTTATGGATCAATATGTAGCAACCATCGGCCAGGGGTGGTGTGGGCCGGCGGGGTGCTACAGAGATGATAACAAAACTTGTGTATGATTTGAACTCAAGATAATGAAATTTTGCTAAGATTTTGAGGGACAAAAGAGTTCCACAAAGGAGATGAAAAGAGCTATAGAGGTATGTCATGTTCGGTGGAGATACAATTACACAACTTTAAAATAACAAAGGAGTCCACAGAGGAGAGCCCAAGGCGATAGAGGTTTGTCACACTTCTCTGCAACAGTCATATTCCACAAGGGAAGAGGAGACCATAGACCTCTTCTAGCCTGCAAAGTCGACGGAGTTTTTTCACAGAGGAGAGGTGACGATGACAAAGGTCTGTCGCCATAACGATCGGAAATTCAAGAGGTGTTCTAATTGCTTGTTTTCAACTGTCTTCTTTCAAACGATCAAGAACTTCCTCGAAACTTATAAATACAAATTCCATTGAAGAGAGAGAAGATTCTTGAGGGTTCCATGAGCTAAAAATGAAACATTCATAAGAGACCCAATCAAGCTTCCAAGTGCATTCACTCCAAAGAGCTCCAAAGTTCAACATGACTCAAGCCATATCAAATCCAAAACTAGAGGAGTTTGAAGCACTTTGTATTCATTGAGTAATCCTTACTCTTAAGCTTTTATTGTGTACATCTTATAGCCTAACAAGAGGCATTGTATTATATATTTTTATTCAGGTATTGGGTTTTCTACTATTAAGGAAGGGAATCCTTATAACAATGTTTTCGTTGTAAGACGAGATTAAGCTCGGAGAAACCATGTAGTGTAAAGAGTTTCCTAGTGAGCTCGGAGAAACCAAGTAGTGTAAAGAGTTTCCTAGTGAGCTCGGAGAAACCAAGTAGTGTAAATAGTTTCCTGGTGAGAGCTTGGAGAAGCCACATGGTATAAGAGTTCTTGATGATCTCGTGAAACCAAAGGATGTGTGATTCCACAAGTACATAGTGGAACCCAAGGTTGAGGATATCTTGGAGAGTGGAGTCTGTGCCAAGTTGGTTTGAACCAATATAATCCTTGTGTGAATGTGCTTTTGTGCTTCCACTGTTATCCTCTCTGCACTTGCACATCCATTTAATTTCTTGCTTGGTTTCTTGTTTTGCCATACACCCTGGTTTTTGACCAGCAGGTGGTATCAAACCTGAACTTACACCATCAACAGGTCTGTTTTGATCTCTTGGTTGTTGAGTTTAGGCTCTTAGAAGGTCTCCTTTTGTTCCCTTGAATTTTTATTCGTTATGTATATTCACTTGCAAAGGTGTGGCTCATGATTGTGACAAGCTTAGTTGATAACCAATACTCTCCAATGCTTTTTGGTCTTATTCTTACCATATACACACCTGCAAACGTGTGGCTCATAATTCTGACTATATTAGCTGGTCAAAGTATTCTCAGTTGATTTTTGGTCTTTCTTTCACGGAATTTCTTATGGATTCTTCTTCTAGTACCATGCAGGGCATCTCTTTCTAATGTGCTCATAGAAACCAATCATGAACCTTTTTTTTCTTGTGAATTCTCTAATGTTCAAAGGAACCTTGCTTCATCTAATAGCTCATAGATATTCAATTGAGTTTTATTTTTTTTCCTTTTTTCCTTTAGTGCTTTTTTGTTGTTATTGCATCTAAACCTGTGGATGACTTGGTTTCCCATTTTCTTTTAGGGCAAGAACGACTTACATGAGCACAGCAAGAGGCAACTAGCTGACCTTCCGTCAAAGATCCAAATGCTGGAGACTGAACTTTCCAAAGCTTTGGAAGCAAATAAGAAATATAAAATACAGCTTAATAGGTAGGTTTTGAGTAATATTTGTTTTAAGATTTCAATTTTATCTTCAATTTGTATGTATAAATTGTTCCTTGCTGTCTGTTTGTCTTGTTTGCATGAGTTCAAGATGCATGTTAGTATCATTTGAAGTCTTTCCTTTGCACTTTCTGCTACACTTCTTTTTTCACTACTTCATTATCATAATCAAGGTTCGATGTGTGCATGTGCATTTCTGCCTTCTGTCACTGTCATCGTGTGTGTGTGTGTATGGGCATGCGAATATATGCATGTGCATTTCCAGTTTCCATTACTATTTGTCTCTTCTTTCTAAGTTTTTGGTTGGGTATAATAGGAAATTCTGATCAGTAAATTTACTCAACATCACCAATTCATTGGGCCTTCAAAGTCGACAGTGGCTTGAAGGGCTAAATCTTCATCAATGGAAAGATATTTTAAGAGTTGTAGGCACACTTTTTCATGAGCAAGCCATTTTTATGCTCTAACTCCTAATCATCAACTAATAATCTACGAGTCATGGACTACATTCCTAGGTCTCAGAGAAGGTATAACTAATGTCCTATGAGTAGAATGTGAATCTTCAGTGCAACCCTAACCTTAAGTAGCATCTCCAAGATCATGCTTGCTTTGGCGTATGGTACGATAAAATGGTACATAGTGCACTTCTCCTTCCTATAAATGGTACATTTAGGTAAAAAACAGCTCCTTTCATTAAGCTTTTATGCGCTTCTTACCTAGGAAAATTAGGAAAAAGCAGTTATTGCCATCAATTTTTGTGGAATAAACACAAACACACTCTACTCTTGAAAACATTGACCCAAAAGAACAACTAGTTTACAATCACTATGATTTCAACAAGTTGACACAAAAGAATACTAGTTTACAAGTACAACTCAAGGCGAACTGAGTATTCAAAGATCGATTTCTATACCTACGCATAGGTGTTAGCTAATATTTTGTCAACCCATAGAAAATATGTGAGGTAAAATTTGTCCAATTTTGACCATACTTGTGAATTGGTTTTGGTTAAATGAATAATGTATGGTTATGTAGGCTTATACACATGACAAAATCTTGGAGTGTGTAGGTTTGCTCCACCTGAAGAAATGGTCCTCTAGAACTGTACTGACATATGAAAAAGCATTTCAAAGTGAATAAATATTGACATTTAGAGTGTGTTTGGAAATGAGGAAAAGAGGTGAGAAGAAAAGGAATATGGGAAAGTGGGGGAAAAGTGAGAGAAATGACGTGATGTAATGGGGGGTAATGATTTGAAATAAAGTGAATGAAGATAAATTAAGTAGATTTTTGTATGAAAAGATGGAAAATAATGATTGAAAATATAGGTAATAATGAGAAAAGGTAAGATTGTTTAGTAGTTAAGATGTCAAATTGTATCAAAAGGTATAAAAGAGGTGGTAGAAAAATGTGGAAAGCTTTTCCACCCTTTTATTCTACCAAACACTTCTTGAGGGAAATCAAATATGGTATTTGGTCCCTAAACCAAAGAATGTGATGCTGTTTAATAGTGATGTTTATATAAACTAAAGCGATACTAATGGATTAAAAGTTTTGAAGGAATTTTTGTCACCTATTGTTTCTCATGTCAATACACCATTGACTATGATGAAACTTTTATCCTTATTTCTAAGATTATAGTAAGATCTATATTACTGGCACAATGACATTGGTCGTAGGTCAAGGAAACTATAGCATATATAAGCAAAAACTGCCTTTTTCTTGATAAAGAAGTTGATTATGACACTCATTGGAGTAACCAATAGGATTTCAAAGCAATGAACAACCAAAGAACATTTGCAGGACTCTAAAGCTCACTACAGATTGAAAGCAGGCACCAATAGTTTGTTTTGTTAAAATTGCAGTTCTTGTCACAAACTGGATCTCAGTTGCTCCTGCAATTCAAGCTTGTTCATGAAAGTCAAAAATAATGGGCTATCAATCATGACATAATTCATCATTGTAAGGGGTGGTAAAAGAAATAATAAAACACGAAGGAATTTGTTAGTGTGATTTCCAATGAGGGACCTCAAAGAGCTTGAGCATGTTTAGGGACTTGTTAGTGACTTTAATCTTCTTTTTCTTCTTCTTCTTCTTCTTCTTTTTTGGTTTCTTGTTGTCAGTAGTACTCAAGAGATATCTTGAGAGAAATTTGGGAAAATAAATTATAGCTGACAGAACATAACATAAAGTTGCAGCATATGTAAGCAATGTTCTAAAGGATACCATGTGTAGGTAGATTGCTGGGACTCACATTTGCTGAGATTATTCAAGCTTATGTCACACATGCTGTTGAAGTCATTAGTCAATTTATGCTAGAACCAACAAAACTGCTTGGATGCAGTAACTGAATCCTGCAATATGTAGAAGGTATACTTGATTATGGGGTCTCATACAAGATGGTGAAAAATTCTGCCAACACCTGATGCTCCCAAGCCCAGATAAAATAGGAGGGTTGGCAATGGGATTTTACAAATAAAAGTTCTATTAAGTGAAATGACAATCATGTCATTAGAGCTTATGCATCATAGGGATTAGAGGATAGAATTAACAAATAATTTTAGAATGATATGGATGATTTAGTACAAGGGATATTCTGCCTGAATAGATAGTTTAAGTATAATAGGAGGATTAGATTTCATACAAGCTTTGAAAACATGTTTGCTAAAATTGTTAAGGACGATGATGGTGGAAATCAAAGCATGAAAGGATACTATCAGTGAGGAAGGCACAGAGGAAACCAAAACTGAAAACAGAGTTGCATGTCACAGACACATACTGTCGAGCTACTTAAAAGGATGATTTGGTGGGATCTCTACATCCAGTTACTGTCTTCTGGGTGCTCGACAAAGAGTCACGTGAGTGGCAATTGAGTTCCAGTGATGTAGAGACTCAAGGTTACGACATTCAAAGAATGCGCCTACACCATTGCTTGAGAACTTTGGGAAATGGATTCTGCAAGGCTGACTGGGAATGTGAGTATAATATTCTCATGGAGGTTATGGGACCCAGGGAAAAAAGTAGATAGTGAGTTCTGCCCCATCTCCTTTCAGTGGATCCAATATGATGGCATTTAGCTCCTCGTTGTCTTTGCAACTTCAGCACTAGTGTTCTCTTTTAGCCATTTCCTTAGCTTGAAATGAATATGTAATCTGCACCAATTTACTACAATATCGACTGGGGACTATGATGGGGTTGTCATCTAGCATAGGTGGCAGTTATGGGTTTCCTTATTATTTCCTAGAGTAATAATTAACTGATGGCCAGGTGTCCAACTTTCACCAATTCTATTTATTTGTATCCATGGTCCTGAGAAAAGTTTAATCAACCATAAGGATCAAATGATTAGGTTTTTCCATGTATGTGGTTATCATCATCATCATCATTGTCGGTAGTGCCTTATCTGACTAAGGTCCAAAGGGTTGTGTTGTAGATTTGTAGTGAGAAACATTGAACCAATATGATTTTGATTTTGAAATGAGAACATCAGATATGTTGTATGACTACCATATGCACAGGCATACAACTGGGAAATGTCAATCCAAAGTGAGATGAAAGGTAGTGGCCATAGGAGTGAATTTTTGAGCATGGTGGCAGGGAAATTGTTACTATCATTTGACCTTGGTGGAAATCTAAAACTTCTAATTACTTGTTTTTATAACTGTGGAAAGACTTGCTTATATTCACTCACTTAGAAACTGGATATATTCTCAGCAATATAATTGAAGTTGGCAGGATCGTGGGTACCAGATATCTAATCCCAGTCAGATTTATAAGCCAAAAGGATTTTAGTTGGACAAAATTGGTTTTCGTTCCTTCTCTCTAGCATTGTTATTTCAGATTTCACCCAATGGCAACAAATGCTATCAGTAGTGCTGGTCTCAAAAACAGGCCCTAAATGTAAAATGTTCACATTCTTTTCTTGGCTCAATTCTTTGATTGTACTGTTTATATTGAGTTTCATGCAGTCACGTTGCAATGGATCAAAATGCTTGCGGAAATAATTTCAACAAATCAGTTGAAGAATATGAAAGAATGGAGAGTAAAGCATTAGCACTAGAAGCAGAATTAAGAGATATGCAAGACCGGTATTTCCATATGAGTTTAAAATTTGCAGAAGTAGAAGCTCAACGTGAGGAACTTGTAATGAAAGTCAAGTCTCTAAAGAATGTAAAAAGGTGGTTCTCTTGAATCCCCAAGCAGCTTTTTCTCCAATCCAGTGAATTTTGTTTCTTGCTTACTCTCTCTCTCTCTCTCTCTCTCTCTCTCTCTCTCTCTCTCTCTCTCTCATTTTCCAATTTGTTCAATCATTTATTGTCATTCTATTGTGGCTGGAATAAAAGGAGGGAGTAGTTTGTACTGTAACTATGGAATAGACTGGGACTTGAGAATCAATTCTGTAATTTTCAAATAATGTATGATTGAGGCAATACCATGCAAGAAGAGAAGATATGGGCAACTTGCAAAATTAGAAGCTCACAAGCATGACATCCATGTGTTGCTGCAGATAGCTTAATACGTATTGTTTGTAATGGTCATTTTTTCCCGACTCTGATGGTAAAACTACATTTGAATAATAAAAAACAATGGTTATTGACAGGATAATCATTGGTCTGATTTACAAAAGTTCTGCAGTACACATGACATTAGTCAGCACCATAACTAACAAACCTCAATTTCTAGAAGCTTTGAAGTTGGTCGTTCGCTATTTCAAGCGAGTCGGACGTCCTTGGCCCCTGAAGATAGCTTAAATGGAAGTCGCCTGGATTGAGAGATCAGTCAACCTAGTTTTGGTGCTCAAAATCTCTTAGATTGAAAAATCAATTAACCTTAAATAGGTATGGTCTACAATCAATTGTCAAAACAAAAGTACAACTAATGCAACAAATGTGTGATATATTACAATCGACGACTATGTCCTAGTGGAATACAATCTTTAGACATAGGACTGGAAATCCTGCTAGAATATAATCTTTAGACGGACAGGGGTCGAAACTTTATTGCGTACAGGTCAGGTTAAGTTTGGGTGGTAATGAGGAAGCCTCCAACTTGAGATTCACTCTATTTATTTAACTGGTGGAACATTTCAACCATGAACCAACCCATATTGAAACGGGTCAAGCCTAAATCAGCCTGCGATATTTATTTAATTAACAATATTGAAATATAAATTAAAGTAAAAATAACTATTTGTTTTATGCTAGAATTACAGCCACATGGCGCGAGCAAGGTCTTTCGGTCTGTGATATTTCTATAAGAGGATGTTTGGGTTTGAATCCAATGCTTTCCGAGAAATTCATAATGAGTGCTAGCAAAACCAGAAAAAGTCAGAGAATGCAGGGAGGTTTCCCTGAGGAAGGCATTCTAATACTCAAGTCAATTAGGTTCTTTTTGGTAATGAGGAAAAGATTCTACTACCTAAAAAAATATCTATATTTTTATTTATTATTTATTATATATTATTTTCCGTCTTTTTATACAAAAAATCATTTATTGCTTGTTACAAAATATGCCTTAGATGGATAAAATTGAAACTCCCAATAGATATAGCTTTAAATACTCAAAACTATGGTTTTTTGTGATGCAAGCATGATGTCATCTTTGCAACTCTTTTCATCATCATCTTAGTCATCATCCATAAATGTCCCAAGTTCTACACTGTAGTTTATACCTTCACTTGTGATTTGTTCTCCAAAATTGCAATTTTGAGCCTTTTTGAACCAAATATTGTCAATTTCTACTAACTTTTCCTAAAATTATTCAAATCACAAGATTAGTGTAATAATTAGTCCAAATGGTCAAATATCATTCCAAATCATCAAATAATAGGCATAAATCATCATAAATTAGGGGCATAAAATATTATATAAAATTGAGTCAACATCAAACCTAAAATAGGAAGAGGTTCCAAATAACTAGCCCTAGACCCAAACATTGGAAATGACTCTGAAAGGCCTAATTGAGAAGGTGAAAAAACTAGAACCTATTCCAGAATAGAAAGAGCTAACTTAGAAGCAAGAATAGAAGAAGACAAAACTAGAGTCAACCCCAAAATAGAAGGTGCTAGCTTAGAAACAAAGATTGACGAAGGCAAAATTTTAGTTGACTCTAGAATAGGAGCCAGCACAAAAACAGTTACTAGAATGGAATCGACAATAGAAGACTTTGTTAGGTCCATTAGGCTTAGCTTAACCCAAGAGGGGAGGGGTAAATTAGGTTTATAAAAATTTCTTACTTAATGCTAGTTTAAGTAAATTTCCTCTTTTCGTGTATTTGTGCAATTTGTGATAAGATAAATAATAAAACAATAAAATTCAAGGAAATAAAGCAATTACATACACAGAATGCATGATGTAAAGTGATTCGGGCAACTTCTCTACTTTACTTCGAAGAGCATACCCTTTGTGCCTTGGGTTCCATTATTTCTCTATAATAAAATTACAAAAAGTGTACTTACTACTCTTTTAGATTATAACTCTAGGGGGCATAAATAGTTTAGCAATTGATCGTGAGACATACTGCAATAATCAACTTGTTGTTTTTGATTCTAGCTTAAGAGGGTATATAAACTAACAAGTTGTTTGTGAGATACACTCCAACAAACAGACTTATTCTTCTTGAGATTGGTCTTTTCTACCAACTCAAGGAAATAAAAAAGAATAAAGAAATTACATTTTTAAATAGTGCTTCTTCGTGAGCGTAGGGGAAGTCTTGATTTGTTGCTCTTTGTATTACAGAAGATCTTTGCTTTGTGTTGTGGATACAACTCTAGAAGGATTGTAAAAGAAGGTTGAGTATCTTGGCTTGGGTTGCTTGAGAATATGAAAGTTAAAACTCAAACAAATTCTCTAATAATCACTTCATCAACAACTCTTGAAATGTCCCTCTAATTCTTTTTAAATAACTTTCTCAAAAATGAGACTGTTGGAGTTGATTTGGTAGGGCAAGGTGGCTTTGTAATGTTAAAATTTTTGATCGTTGGGATTGGTAGACGGTACTGCAAGAGGCTACGGTATTCGGCTGCACCTCAAGCAATATGGCAGGCGGTATGGTGAACTTGTTGCAATCGAATCCCTGGCAAAACTCTCGTACCCATGTCTCTATCTATTGATAGGTGATATGGTGAACCTGCTACAATCGGATCCCTGGCAAAACTCTCGTACCTATGTCTTTGTCCATTGGCAGGCGGTATGCGATATCGGTTGCGCTCTAGGTGGTATGAGTAGGTAGCATGGGCTTGCTAAGCAATTTCTTCCTTCGTTGTTTCAGAAGGTCTAAAGTGTGCTTCAAAATCTCTAAAAATATGTGGCAGGTGGTATGTCGTGGTGCCTCTATCTTGGGCTTCACTCACAAGCGGTACCTACAAGCAACTGCGGTATTGACTATAGATGTCTAGAGGCTTCATTTCTTCCTGAAACACTGTTGGCAACTGCAATTGCGGCTGCGGTGTTGGCGATAGGTATGGATGACTGCGGTCCTGCACTTCAAATTTTCTACACTATACCCACTTTTTGAACTTTGATATTTTTCATTTATTTTACATCATAAATCAAAAAATGATTATCCATATAAGATTTGCACATGTAACATGGATATACTCTTTGAATCATTATTGTGTATTTTCTATGATAAAACTCATTTAAGCATTGGGTATATGATCCAAGATATTTTGATATGATAAACCAAACTTAATACTGTGAGGATCATTATGATTTCTCCATTTAAAATTTTTCCAAGTTTACTTCAAATAGGCAGCTTATATAATATGCTTACATATATTTTGTTCCTATGATATACTCATATTTCAAGCATATCTATCTACATTCCAAACTTCATTAGTTAAAAGTATCATTAGCTTAAATCAAGTATTAAATGAGTTTTATTGTCATCCAAATCATACACTTAGATGTAACAATCTCTTATTTTTTGATGATGACAAAACTTGGCGACTTGTGATATTCAAAAGATATGCTAATGAACTAATAATAAATTTCCCCTATCTATTTTGAATATGTAACCCTTTGGAGTTTAATAATTTTGAGCTCATGAGCTAAGATATGACAACGAAGTCATGACAGTTCTTCTCACTCTTTTTGTCATAATAAAAAAGGTCTAACAGATGGGAAAGGAGGTTATAGGACTCCTTTTTTAATAAACATGTCTGTGTATTTTAGAATTTAAGTCAACTTTTATGTTTTATTCTATAACATCCCACCTAGGGGCTTATGTGTTTTACCATTCCCTTGTAATTTTTTTATTTTTAAGGAAAATTTTTGTCAATAATCTAGCAGAGTCTGCCTTGAAATATGAGAATATAACTTGGCATTAATCATCTAACATTTCAATATCTATAAAATTCTAACTTAAATCATAAAATAACCATATTAACCACAACTCATACCCACATCCACAACTGTGTGCCCAAGACTAAAACTAAATCATGATGGCAATACATCAATGGGATCAAAACCAATCCATTTATTCATAATTTAAACTACTATGGCATGCTATTACACCAAATTATATATCAATTGATTTCTTTTGAATACGAATATATAAATACATAAAAGCTTCCATTTCAAATCATTATACTACCAGGAAACTAACTTCAACTCTTGCTCACAAGCCCCAATCTACAGTTTGGATTCTTTACTTGACCTGTGCTAAAAATTAAAATAAGAAGGCATGAGTCCCTAGCTAGCTCAATAAGTAGGCAGATAACATAAAACAATATCCATTAATCAATAAATAAAAATGTTCAATCTAGAACATGTAAAATCATGTTCAATATTAAAATGTAGTACATAATTCATTTCAATCCATTCAACAATTACCCAATATAAGATATACATAACATTATTCACATTCATATAATATACAACATCAATTTTAAATAGCAGCATGGGATATTCTCCATCCCCGTTAAATCATGGATTCCCATAACACAAATTTGTTTACATAAGTATGGGATAATCTCTATCCATAAATCCGTTCACACAATATAACAAACACTGGTCAATGTAAATCCATGAAGAACCACCTTCATGAAAGTAATGTACTCACATCTCATTCTAAGATCTAAACATCATAAGCATATATATATATATATATCTTACCAAAAGAATCATGGGATATATATTATCCCTATCCAAAACATACATGCCCGGTCACAATTTATGGGATATCCACTGTCCCCAATTAGCCAGACATACATAGAAAGATGCCTACTTACCTCAACAGAAGTACATTTTCATTAACCTTCACTTCAACTCTCAGTCCAACTATTTGAGTTTCACAATTTGATTTCAACTAATTTTCAATTGGCCCTGTACATATAACATGTGTCATGATTCAATTCACATAATATATATATATTCACCATACATCTCAGACATTTAATTTAATTGGGAAATCATCACCCATTTCAATTTGAGATCTCAATTGAGTCAAATGCGGGGGTTTCACTTAATTCCCCATTTCAAGGCTCTCTTTATTAAACTACTGAACTTAAAATTCATTATCATCCATAAATATCATTTCACTTAGCCATTTATGCCCATTTATAACACTTTTCCACAGCCACTTAGGGGCTACTTTAGGATTGACCAATTGCATCTTGTTTTACATTGAAGTTTTTTTTCCCACAAACACCTTATAGGCATCACTTAAATTGCCAATTTCAACAACGTGCATCTAATGAAATTTATTATCAATAACATACACCTGATGATTTAGCATATTAATCATTAGAACAATCTTGTTAACAAGTTCATTATCTCCCAAAACTAATTAAACTTTTGTCCAACATTATGATTCACAAACACCCAACTCCTCATGCAAAACATGGCTGCCCAATTCGTGGGTACCTATGTACACTAAGTTTACATGCTCAAACCACCCAAAAACATTATAATCAACCCATTAATCATTTCCCCCATGATTCCATACATAGTTCATGTCATTTTTTCCCAAATTTTACTATTCAAAATTTATAGTAAATCCTAACAAAACATAATTTGTAAAGAAAATAACAATTTACCATCATTTTCATACGTTGTTTCCACCTTAGAACATGATTTCATCCTCCAATCTCTAAGAACCCACCTTGGATCATAGCAATCATAGTTTTCTTACCTTTCTCATCTTCTAAGAAAGCTAGATTTTGAATTTGGGGCATTCAGGATGGATTATCACGCCAAAATAAGAAGTTTCATAATAATAATAATAATCCATGAATATAAGGCATGGGAACAAGGGGTTTGGGCATGAGAGAAAGGAGAAGCATATGAAATGAAAATGGGCATGAAATAGCCCTTCAAAAATCAATTTTTTGGGCTACCAACATGAAAATGCCACGACTTGAACTTGAAGCCGCAACCTTAAATTTTTTGCCCCAAAACATGCCATTTTGTTATCCTCTGTGAGCAGTTTTGGTAAATCAAGCATAACTTCCTCATATAATGTCTGATTTACATGATTCTTAATGTGTTAGAAAGATAAATTCAATATCTATAACTTTTATGTTGATAACATTTTCTAATTTGACATCTATTTTGACTTGATTGTCCTCAAAGTGATGCCTTTTGTTTCAACAAAATATCAAGCTCTAGAGATAGCTGTAGTATTTTAGCTCCAACTTCCTCATATGATATTCAATTGACATTACGTATTCTAATTCATCAAAATTATATGTCAAAAATTAGATACAATGACGCATCTTCATGTACAACTTCATATAAACATATCTTGTGCTCAATGCCTAATTTCACTTCATATGCAACTCATGTAGTTATTCCCTCCTTAAATCTGATATATGCACATATCAAATATCAAAATAACATTAAAAATTCATAAGAACCCTCTTAAATAATTCAAGGTTATATCAATTAATGTCACAACTATACCTTATGCATATAATGATTCAAACTGTTTTATTTTACATTACAATTCTTTCTTATCCTAAATCATTATTTTTAAAGCACTCCACAAACTTCTTCCCATTTGCACTTACATCATAGACTTACTAACTTCAAAATTTTAAATGTGTTCACATTCGTCCTGGCTCTAGCAGCATTTCACATGTATTAATTCCTCTTTGATAATACCAAATACATATGATAAAAAATTGAAACACAATTAAATGCCCTTAATTAGATCGTCCATATTAGTATACATTGGATTCTGACATCTTTTATGCGTAATGATGATAAAATTTCAAATTAATCCATAATTATCACCCACTTTTTTAGATTTTAACACCTCAGGCTTTGCAAACTACCCCCCTTACAAAAGTTTTGTCCTAGAAACTTTATGACTCACTCGCAATCCTGACAAAGGACCATGCCACACATTAAGATAATGCTTTATTTTACACTTTGTGGATTCATATCCACATGATACACTATGCAAGTTGTGTCTTATTGATCATACGACATGATCATTAACAATATATATGCAATAATACTTAATTAAATATAGGCACAAATTTCACTTATAAAAGCTAAATGGCTTTGCTATATACATGATTTTATTATTACCCAAAACATAAGAATTATACATCAATTTCAAGACACGTAATTGTAGAACCAAACATGCATGTGGAAATTAGTCAAGTTTTGATGATGAGAAAAACATATGAGCGACCATGTGTGGTACTAACAATTTTGTTCCTAAGCGTTACAGAAATAGGTCTAAACATACAGAGAAGTAATTTGAATACAGTGGATAGTGCACATAGTGAATGCATCAACAAGCTTAATCCACTGACTGGAAGAAGACAACAATAATAAAAAAGAATATTGAAACTTTGAAAAGAAGCCAATCACCTTGATGAGTAATCAAGCAATATGTTTATAAATAAAGTCAGTATCAGATAGCATCTGCCTCAAGAAGATTTAGACAAATTGTTCCACAGATAAGTCAGAAAAATTCCTTATAATCAACACTTGTCAGCAACACAATAATGAATTCAACTTTTAGAAGCAGAAAACAGACAAATAGAAGAAGCCAAAATGAAGACAAAATTACTCAAACATTTGTCTATTATATAAAGCTCATCTGAAAACTAAAGAGGCCAAGGAGCCTGTCTATAATCCTTGAAGAAAATATAGAAGATAAAGAAGAAGCAACACGATAGCTTAAGAAGAAAACTTCGTCTATCGCCTTCATCTACAAAGAGTTGTTAGTCACTAGCAACAGACAAAGTCACTAGACAACCTTTACAGAAGTAAGTTGTTCATGCCTCGAACGAGTCATTTATTACATTACAAACAACCATTATATGAGCGACTAGAAGGAAAATTTATTTGCATGCCACAACTTCATCTGTCACTTAAGACAAACAAACCAACAAATGAACAACTTGAAAGACTTTGTCTATGGGCTACAACTTTATCTGCTAATCTCAAAAGATAAACAAACAGACAAAGTATGTTTTATCTATTAGGAAAGAATCCCTATCTATTAAGAAGAATTATCTGCTACTTACAACAGACAAAGGCACTTTGGTTGATAAGAAGAAGAAGACTTTGTCTAGTGAAGGATAATTCATCTATTTTGTAGAACTTCTGTCCATGCCACAAAGATCATCTACTACTTATAACAGACAAAGCCATCTCACCTAATAAAGGAAACCTCATCTGTGAAAAGAACGTCGTCTGATGAACAATGAGGAATAGAAACTTCGTTTGCACTTCTACGATTTAGCTGTTACTTTTAACAGACAAACTAGAAGATTAAGTAAACTACTGTAATGGTTTCTAACAATAACAAAGTGGTCAATAATATAGATCTACTCAGAGTTGCTTGGTCTATTACTTACAAAGGATAAATTCAAGTGACAAGGTCCTCAAATAAATTATGATATATCATGAAGAGTAGAACCCATCTGTGCAAGACATCACTGACTACACTCTCTGGTCAAAATCTTTTTCAAAACAAATTTTATAAAGCAGATCGGACAACTTAAGATTAGCTAAAGATGGAAAGAAATTCAAAGGAATGCAGTCTTCATTATATTAAAGATTGCAACTTTTAGAGGCTATGTCTCTTCAGAATTAATGAGCATTTTTCCATAATAATAAATGAGTTAGTCAACCAAGAAAAATCTTCATTCGGTGTTTGCTAAAGACAGAAAGGCACCTTCTTCAAATTTGGTACTACAGGCCTTCCACCTACAAGTGAGTTTCTCGAGAAGACAACTTTGCAACAGGAGAAATCAGAATGGTCTTCAAAATTAATAGAAAGCCAACTACCTCCGACGGGCAGAAGTTTTTGAAGCAATATAAAGATAGTGCAGCAACAACTAAGAAGGTTAAGTAAGCTGAGAGATTATAGTAGATTTTAGAAGATTATAGTAGAAAGGCTTTGAATTTTCTTTCTTTTATATGTGAAGGAATGAAGATTTAAGCTCTATGAAAATGCTATAGTTCCATTCTTCTTCTTGTCTCTACTTTCTTCTCTTATATTAAGCTTTGAATTCTAACCATTGGAGGTAGGTGAGCTTCATTGAATACAGAAAAACATTTGAAGCTTTTCTTAATGAAATGAGTTATTTTTGGTTAGGTGAAACATCTATAATAACTTACAATGGTGTGCTTCTAGACGTGTTAGCTAGAAGATTAGCAATGTATGAAGCAAAGATTTCAAACTATGAAGACAGCTTCCAATGATTGTTGTCTATTGCTTGGGATGAAGTTGCTCTGTCTAAAGTAAAGATTTCAGATAAAGTGTCTCCCTTCAGTATAGCTCTTCATTACCATTCTTCATTTCAAATTGTGTTGCTTGCCCAAGTTTGTCTGGAGTTACAATTTCAATCAAAGCTGGAGAGATAGACGAAATGGCTTTGTTTGAAATGTTCTATTGCATCCAAAGTTAGTTTCTCTCATTGTCTGAATCATCATGTTAGTGTTGAAGCTTTGCTTGAAGCTTGCTCTTTGTCCAAACTTCAAGAAATAAGTTTAGGAACGACTTTAAGCAGTGTCCAAAGTCGGCATTTGTCTCTACATTTTCCAAAATATATTTTAGACATATTAAGGTGCTCCTCCATTCTAAGCTTAGGAACAAGATTGTGTTCGAAATGAGTATTTAGGACCATTTAGTATTTTGGATGGAGTTGTTTTTGTTCTTGTGCCTTGGAAAATTTTTACATCACCTTTGAAGCTTGTATTGTTCTTTTGGCATCTGAATTTCATGTTTCAGTATCTGAAAATGGCATAGACATGTGGAGTTCATCTAAAATGATTTGGGATGATGAGCATATTCCTTTCAGATTGTGTCTGGTTTGTAGCTTTCACAATTTGTAGTCTGTTTCTACATTCTAAGAACTTGACACACCTTCATTAGTACTTAACTTAATCAAGTTTTGTTTATCATAAAAAACTATGCAATTATACTAACATTAATAACATTTTAATGGATTCTATCCCAGCAATAGGGGCATATGATTGTTAAAAGTCAATCATTGCTTCTTAACAGTGCCTATTTGCTACCAATCTTGCTTTATTTCTCACAACTATTCTAGATTCATCTAATATGTTCCTAAAGACCCATTTAGTTCCTATAATAGACTGATGGGATGGTCTTAGAATAGTTATCCATACATTATGTCTTTTAAATTGATCCAACTCCTCTTACATAACTATGATCCAATTTTCATCTTCTAAAGCTTGTTCTATGCATGTTGGCTCTAATTAAGAAATGAAATCAAAATTACCACATACTTGGTGATATGAAGATCTAGTTCTTACTCTATAATATACATCATGTTTTATTTGATTTTCAAGATGAGCATGCATGAACCTCTAGTCTCTAGGAAGAGAATTGTTACCTTCAACATTTACCTCAATGGTAGATGGTTCAGCTTGATTTTTTGCCTCATCTAGCATTGTCTCTGATTGTGGAGCTTTTTTTTCTTTTTTTGGTAACTTCATTTTCTCCATAGATGTTGTAAGTTCACCAATCTCATTATTAAAATCACTAATTCTCTTTAAAGGATTAGTACTTTCATCAGATTTTACTTGGACAGATTCCTCAACAAATTTATTTCTCAAGTTGTAGACTCTAAATGCCTTACTAAAAATGGAGTATCCAAAGAAAATACCTACATCATATTTACTATCAAATTTACCAAGGTTTTCCTTGTTGGTCCCATGTAGTAGATAGCTCAAGAGGGGAGGGGTGAATTGAGCATATAAAAATTATGACCAAATAAAAATTAATGTGTTGAGCAGAGATGATATTTTAATGTATATGAGATTTTCATAGTTGTTGAATCATGGTGTCTGGTCCACATATAAGTTCAAATTTCCTTAGTTGTTCTTATTTCAGGTAGGTTATTGTGTTTGTGTGTGTGTAATCATGTGTGATATAATAATAGGATAGTAGCATGCAAAGTAAAGTAATCAAGTAGACAATGCACATAACAATTGTCATAGTAGTTTGGGCACCCCATCCCTATATCTACTCATCCAAGAGCACACACATTGTACCTTGGGTTCCACTATATCCAATAGTAGAAATACAAGTAGTGCTCCTAGCACTCTTCCAGATTCCAGCTTTAAATAAGTATTTCCAACACTCTTCTCGATTCCAGCTCCAAGGGGCGTAAACACAGTGCTCCTAGCACTCTTTTGGTTTTCATGAGCTCACCAGGAAACTCACTACTTTCAAAGATTTCTAGTAAACTTATTGGTTTTCTCGAGCTCACCAATAACTCATTACAATGTGGTTTTCTCGAGCTCACCAATAACTCATTACAATGTGGTTTTCTCGAGCTCACAACAAACTCATATTGCTGATTAACATCACTCAATTTGTACATCACTTTTCCTTTTTTACTAGGCTGAATTGTACAAAGTTTATGCACATAAAATAATTACACATTGAAGCACATTAGATATCAATACTCCAGAAATATGATTAAGATAGATCTTTATGGCTTATCATCTATCAGTGCATTGAAGATTGATTATCTTGGAGGAAGCAATGTCTAATTGAAAGAGGTTACTCGATTAATCTCTTTTCTTATATTTCTCTTAGCTTCCTCAACCTTCTCCATTGACACTGCACTACCTTTATATTACTTCAGAAATTTCTATCTATTGGAGGTAGTTGGGTCCCATTGAATGTTGAAGAATGTTCTAAATTTTCTTCTGCTGAAAAGCTGTCTTCTTGATAAACTCATTCTAGTTGGAATGCCTGCAGCGCTATCCTTAAAGAAGATGCCTTTCTAGTTTTGGTAAACACCATCTAAAGACTTTCTGCATGACTGACTCTTTCATGCTTTTGGAAAGATGTCCACTAAGCCTGAAAAGATGCAACCTCTAAGAGTTGCAATCTTTTTCAGAGTGAAGACTGCTTTCCTTTGAATTTTTTCCATCTTCAGCTAATCTCAATTTGTCCGGTGTTTAATTAGATCTACTTTGAGTGAAAGTTTGACCGAAGAGTACAACCAACATTGTTTGGTATAATTAGCTTCTACTCGTCATGATATGCCATAGTGATTTAGCCATAATTCATCTGAGGACTTTGTCTGATCAAGTCCTAGTTTGTCTCTTCAAAGTAACAAACAAATTATCTCTAAGTAGATCCACATAATAGACAACTTTATCTTTATAAATTTGCTTAAGATCATTGTAGCACTTTTACTTTGTCTTCTAGTTTGTCTGTTATAAGTGGTAAATGAATTGCAGAGGTGCAGACAAAGTTCTTCTCTTACTATTCATTAGAAGAAGTTCTCTCACTAGACGAAGTTCTCTTCTTACCGTTCACTAGACTAGTAGCTTTTTCTTTTGGTTTGTCTGTTGTAAGTAACATACAACTGTTGTTGGTGAAGATAAGGCTTCTTCACAGTAGATGAATTGACTTTGTCTGTAGAGAGCAATAGATGAATTTACAAGGCACAGACGAACCCTCTTTCTAGCAGTTCATCTGTTGGTTTATCAATCATAAGTAATAGAGGAATTGATGAGACACATATGAACCATCTTTCTAGTAGTTCATCAGTTGTTTTATCTACTACAAGCAATAGACGAATCATAGAGGACGAATTATCTTTTTGAAAGTTTGTCTGTTGTAAGTGGCAGACAAACTTGCAAAGTAAGATGGTAAACAAAGTGAGCTATTCATCTATGGCCATTGTGTCACTTCTACTTTTTCTTTTATTTCATCTATAGAAGATTGGAGATGAGTTCCTTGTTCTTCTTCTGTTCCAAATAGACTTTATATCAGAGAAAATGCTTGGTCAATTGGACTTCATTTTTAACTTTTTATTTGTCTCACTTTCATTTCATCTCTGCTTCTATGATCTGAATTTGTCTTTGTGTTGTGGATAGATGTTGTATAGGAGCAGTTTATCTGACTTGTCCATAAAATGATTTGTTTGAATCTATCTAAGGCAGGTGTTTTCTAATACTGACTTTATCTATAAAAGATTTATTTGATCACTCATTGAGGCGTGAATGTCATAGGGGGCATAAATAAGTGTTCTCAACACTCTTTTGGATTTCAGCTCCAAGGGGTGTAAACACTGTGCTCCTAGCACTCTTTTGGTTTTCATGAGCTCACTAGGAAACTCTCTGGTTTCAAAGATTTCTAGCAAACTTATTAGTTTTTGAGAGCTCACCAATAACTCATTACAATTTGGTTTTTTCGAGCTCACAACAAACTCATATAGCTGATTAACAGGACTCAATTTGTACATCACTTTGCCTCTTCTACTAGGCTGAATTGTACAGAGTTTAAGCACATATAAAATAATTACTCGTTGAAGCACATTAGATATCAATACTCCCGAAATATGATTAAGATAAATCTTTATTGGACAATATCTATCAATGTATTAGAGATTGATTATCTTGGAGGAATCAATGTCTAATTGAGAGAGGTTACTTGATTAAGCTCTTTTCTTATCTTTCTCTCAGCTTCCTCAACCTTCTCCATTGACTGCACTACCTTTATATTACTTCAGAAATTTTTCTTCATTAGAGGTAGTTGGCTTCCATTGAATGTTAAAGAGCATGTTGAATTTTCTTCTGCTAAAAAGTTATCTTCTTAATAAACTCGTTCTAGCTGGAATGCTTGCAGTGCTGTCCTTGAAGAAGATGCCTTTCTGGTTTTGGTAAACACCATCTAAAGACTTTCTGCATGACTAACTCTTTCATTCTTTTGGAAAGATGCCCATTAAGCCTAAAGGGATGTAGCCTTTGAGAGTTGCAATCTTTGTCAAATTGAAGACTGCTTTCCTTTGAATTTCTTTCCATCTTCAGCTAAGCTTAATTTGTCTAGTGTTTAATAAGATCTACTTCGAGTGAAAATTTGACCCAAAAGTACAACAAGCATTGTCTAGTATAAGTACCTTCTACTCGTCATGATATGCCATAATGATTCAGCCATAGTTTTTCTAAGGACTTTGTCTGATCAAGTCCTAGTTTGTCTCTTCTAGGAATAGACAAATTCACTTTGAGTTGATCCATATAATAGACAAATTCCTCTTTGTAAATTTGGCTAAGATCATTGTGGCACTTTTACTTCATCTTCTAGTTTGTTTGTTATAAGTGACAGACAAATTATAGGGGCACAGACAAAGTTCTTCACTTACTGCTCATTAGAAGAAGTTCTCTCACCAAACGAAGTTCTCTTCTTACTGTTCACTAGATGAAGTAGCTTTATCTATTGGTCTATCTATTTAAAGTAACAAACAACTCTTATTAGCGCAGATAAGGCTTCTTCACAGTAGACAAATTGACTGTCTGTTGATTTGTCTGTAGAGAGCAATAAATGAATTTGCAAGGCATGGACAAATCCTCTTTCTAGCAATTCATTTGTTTGTTTGTCTATCTTAAGTAATAGAGGAATTGAAGAGACACATATGAATCCTCTTTCTAGCAGTTCATCTATTGGTTTGTTTACTGTAAGTAACAGATGAATTGTAGGGGCATAGATGAATCATCTTTCCAGTAGTTCATGTGTTGGTTTGTTTGTTGCAAGTGGTAGACGAACTTGCAAATGAAGATGACAAACAAAGTAAGCTATTCATTTGTGGCCACTGCGTCACCTCTGCTTTTTCATTTATTTCATCTATTGAAGATTGGAGAGAAGTTCCTTATTCTTCTTCCATTCCAGATAGACTTTATATGAGAGAAAAATGCTTAGTCATTTGGACTTCATTTTTAGCTTTTCATTTGTTTCAGTTCCATTTCATCTCTACTTCTGCAATCTAAAATTATCTTTGTGTTATGGATAGATGTTGTATAGGAACAGTTTATCTAACTTGTTCATAGAATGATTTGTCTAAATCTGTCTAAATCCATTGTATTTCAATTGTTTCCCTGTATATCATTTATGTTTTTGCAATACTTGGGAATACAAATATCAGTACTACAAGTGTTCACTCACATATTGTTGCTCATTATCAAAACTTGGTTGTTTGCCATATACACCATTTGGTTCAACATTCTTCCCCTTTTAGATGATGACAAAACATTTGAGTGAAATAGCTTTCGAGAGAGTAAAATCATTGTATACTTAAGAATAGGAGAATTAAGCAAAGAAATCTCAACACGTTATGGCTCCTCTTGACTTGGTGCATCGTTTTAGCTCATGTGTCTCCCCCTGAATAGATACTACCTTTTGCTCTATACTTTTTTAATTTCACTCATGTGGCTCCCCCTGACTTGGTGCACTATTTTAGCTCATGTGGCTCCCCCTACATTGTACCTTTTGCTCTATACTTTTCTAATTTCACTCAAGTTTCACTATATTTCTCCCTATTTTTGTCAAAATCAAAGAGGTAGAGCACAAGAGAGATCCAACATAGTTTCCAAGAAACATCATCCAAGCTATATGGAAGAACTATAAACTATATAAAAATGTATACTTCATTGATGTGCAAGATGAATGTACAACTTACAAAATCAAAGAAAAATATATTCAGCATATTAGACTTTATCCTTAGGTTGTATATTACTATCCTTATAGTTGATAACCTTGCATTGAAGTTGAAATTCAAGGTCTGCCAAATATGGATAAGGAGGAGGCTTTCCTTGAGTAGTGGCTTGAGCATTTGCAGCCATTCTCCTATTGTACAAAGTGTGACTTATGGGAATAGGATCAATATGTCTGTAGTTCAATCAACTTTTGAAGGTTTAGAAATGGATAATTTATAGTGAGGAGGCTTGAATTTAGAGGCTGGGATTTTGATTCTTGGGGGAGGAGGAGGATTGGGTAGAGCAAGTGAAGGGGGTGTTGACTTAGAAGAAGAAGTGCTAGATGAGGAAGTTGTAAGCTCAGAAGAAGAGGTGCTGGAGGAAGAAATTGCTAGGATGTATGGTGAAATTCTAAATTTTGTGGAAACAACTCTTTTAGGTTCAATTACCCTTAGCCTTTTAAAATAGTCTGGATTATCAAATTCTAGAAAGGGTGAAGGCAAGTTGGCAAAATATGCATCAATTTGCATGAACCTGCATTGTCAATATATATCGTATGGAAGATAGAACAGATTAGGGTCAGATGCTTCAAGAACAGTGCAAGGTAGTACCCTCGGAGTTGACTTAAAAGATATAGGATCATTTATTTGAGGAGGAGTTGGGGTAGATGATGATGGTCCCTAGAAATTTAGTATCAAGTTATCAACAAATTCGTCTATGTTTTGGAAATTCTGGCTTGAAGTCTTTAGGAAAAGGATTTTTTGATGATGTCAATATTGAGTTTTATGAATTTAAGGCCATCAAAGTGTGGGATGGAACATCCAAATAACTAAAACTTTCCTTTTTGGCTTTCAATTTAGAGTAAGCCCATTCATTTATTCTCTATATGTGCTCAATTTCTTCTTCTGTTAATCTTATCTTCTTGCTGAGTTTTATTGGAAGTGGAATAGAGATATCAAGGGATACAAATTCTCAACGATCTTTTATAGTAGGAGGATAGTGATAGGATTTTTCTATGTGAAAGGGATGTAAAGCTACTTCTATTGTGACAACATCTCTATATGGAGGGATGGAAGATGCAGGAGTGAATCTCCTAGCTCTAGCAATGAAAAGATGAGGATGAGGTTGAGAAGTACCATGGGAGACACCTAATGAAGGATGAGTGTTTTTCTTAGAAGTGGTTTTTATAGATTTAAGAATTTGAACGAGAGGTATTTCTGAATCAGAGAGTGTTTCAACTGACTCAGATGGAGATGAAAGTGATGAAGACATGGAGGTTGAAGTATTATGAGTTATGTGAATAGAAGGTGAGTGATTGGAGTGAAATGGGTAGACCTGATTAGTGAAACAGGTCTGGCTTTATGGACTAAAGACAATTATTGATAGGATTGAGATGGTTGTGTTTAACCTTTCATGGAGATTATAGTGTCTAGTTTTTGATCCATTGAATCCATCCTAATATTAAGAACTGAAAAGAATGTTTCAATGTTGATGAGTCTTCTCTCTAGGTCTTCTGGAATGGGATGAATTGGTGGAGATGAATGAGTTAGTCTGAATGAATTTGGACAGTGAGGTGGAGATGGTGCAGCTGCTGCCTCTGCTTCTATTGCTATTGAGTTTGAATGTATATGATCCATTGATCTTTCTTCTTCATCTCTTAGCCTTACTGTTGTTCTAACATGAGATGTAGGATCTTCATTTTTCATTATTGTTCTTTCTTCAACAGAGAAGTAATCTTATATCAGCTCCTCTATCATTTCAACCATAAATTTTTCCATGACAACTTCTCTACTTATTTCATTAGTTTGTATGTATGAGTCAACTCCTTCTACTACTATCGAAGAGGCTTCTTCCCTTTCTTCCCTGACTAATTCAAACCTTTCTTCTTTTTCTTCTTCTTCTTCTTCTTCTCTCACTCTTTTTGGTTGTGCTAACTTTTTGCTTTCTCAGTGACTATACCATCTGATGCTATAAATATTCCTATTCTTTTTAGTGTCACCTTATCAACCATGTCCAAGTACTTGAATTTATCTAGTACCTCATGTGACAAATCTACTTCTGCCTTTCTTAATATTTTGGTCATTGCCATTCCATTGGGCAAAGGATGTCTTGCTGATGTTTTGACTTGATGAAGTTACCAGACATGAGTTTGGTCAGATCTAGTTTCTTCTTATATTTCAATGCCCACAAAATCCTTACATCTCTTTCGAAAATGTTATCCCTAGTTCCTGTTAATATTATTGTATATGATTTTGATGATAACAAAACTTGTAAGAAGTTTGTATGCTTAAATCTCTAAAAAACCATATGTACAAGTATGAATTGATAAACATTAATGATTAATTACACGAGCATACATTCTTCACTTTATGGTGTGCATAACATTAATTATGGCATACTTAGCACTATAATTATTTAGCCTTTCAAATTATATACTTAATAGATATGTATGTTATCCTTTCTCCATAATATGATTAAACCACATGTGGATAAAATACATTATTTTAATAAATCTGAAAGCTAACAACATAGCAAGTGTAGAAAAGTTCTAAGTGCATAATCACAATCATCTACAACAAACTACTACAACTATCTACTAGGTTCCAAAGGAGCTGAATTGATGAAGATCGTGGAAGAAGAAGAAAAAGAAAGCTAAAGACAAGCAAGGTTACATCGTCTAAAAGAAGACTTCTATGAGTAAATACCATAGAAGAAAACAAAGCTTCGAAGATGGGCTACAATGAGCTTGTGTTGTCTGTTAATCTCAAAAAGAAAATTTCAATAGAAAAATGCAAGACAAATGAAGTTGAAGACAAAGCCATGGTCAAAGAGCATAAAGTTGTTTGAAAAATTTGAACTATTTACAATGACCAAAAAAAGCCTGTCTAAGATAAAGAAAGAAGATGAAGTTCCATCAAATACTCAGACAAAGGAAGAAAGAAGAGATTGTCGCCCAGACAGTCATGCACAAAGAGAAGAAAACCTTATATGATCTACAAAGTTAGAAGAATGAATTTGTTTGAGGATAAAATGGCAATACAAATAGATAAGGGAGTGTAACTTTAGCTGAGCTAAGATAAGCAAATGAAGATTAAGGAAAGAAACAAGTTGCAAGAATAAACCCCTTCTATTACTCGAAGTGTGCAGAACAATTAAAGAACTTCACCTTTTCTGTAGATCAAAATTCATCTATTACTTACTACAAGCAAAGCATCAAGCAAAGCAAAAGATGAAGTAGAAGTTGCACAGTGAGCATAGATGAAGCTGAACGAACAAAAGCTGCTTGAACTAAAAATGGACTTCAACAAACAAAGGCATGATTGTCTACAACTTACAACAGACAAACCCATGCGGCGTGCAAAGTATTCCATACAAGACAAAGTAGAACATAGTTCATTTATCGCTTACATAATACAAATACTACACTTCGTTTATTAGAGCAAGATAAAGCAAGCTTCGTCTGCCACCTCCAACAAATAATGAGGAATAAAAGAAGAATACTATACTTTGTCTATTTGAGTAAGACAAAGTAAACTTCGTCTGCCACCTCCAACAGATAAATGAAGAATAAAGGAAGAATGTCATACTTCGTCTGTTCATATAAGGAGAGCTTGTCAATCGATCAGACCAACTTCATTAGCACCACCAAGAGTTAGTTTGTTATTTACAACAAACAAAGCACATACATAAAGGATCAACCAATAGATAAATCTCCTAGAGGAATTTAGGCAGACAAAGAAAAGTTTGTTTATCGGTTAGTTTGACTTCATTTGTGCCATTTAAAGTTTGTCTACTACTTGCAACAAACAAATCACTTTTGTGGAAGTTCAACTGACAGACAAACCTATGGAAGAATTTGTCTACAACTTATCATAGACAAATGCAGATAGAGAGAGGCCGTGACTTGTTAGAGGAAACTTAATTTACATTACTAGCATTCAAATAGCATCTGCACTCAAGCTGTCATTGTGCAGACTGATATCAGTCACCATTTTTGGCAACAAGAAGTGCTCCAGGTTTTTCAAAGCTATGAAAAGTCAAATGAGGAATAACATTTTAACACAGCTCATCCTCCTCTTTGAACAGCAATGCAGTAGCTCGAGACAAAACCGAAAGACTTTGATTTCAATGGCAAAAAACTCAAAAGGTCTTATTCATTCAATGCTGCTACCATTTCTGCATTCATCGAAACCCATCTTCTATAATAGTTAAAAATATGAAGAAGATATTTAAGGAAAAAAGGTGGGATGATTCAAAGAGTGAAGGAAGATATTTCAAATGAGCTTAAGCTTATGCAAATCCTTCCACCCATGGCCAAAAGCTTAAACCGTTATATATCTTTCATGATCTTAAAACTACTTATCCTTATGGCCATTGTCATTACATTATGAGAACATCTTTTGTATTATATAGAGCTAAAAGAGAGATCAAATCTTTCCTTGAGCTTGAGAGAAATACTATGTAAAAGTGTATAAGTTTTCTGATAAACTTGAAACTAAAGAGCTATTGGTGAGCTCTACAAAACCAACAAGTTTATTGGTGATTTTTAAAAGTAGTGAGTTTGTGGTGAGCTCAAGAAAACCACATTGTATGACTTATTGGTGACCTCTAGAAAACCAACAAGTTTGCTGGTGATCTTTGAAACTAGCAAGTTTCCTGGTGAGCTAGTGAAAACTAGAAGAGTGCTAGGAGCACTATGTATTTCCATTATATGGGATATAGAGGAACCCAAGGCACAATGAGTATGTGCTCTTGGAAGAGTGGATGTAGGGACGAGGTCCTCAACCACTATAAAATTTGTCTTGTCTATGTGCATGTGTTTGCTCATCTATTTTATTCTTTATGCATTTTATTATTTTATTATTTACCTTAGATCATAACACACATAAGCACAAAAAGAGGAAAATGATCCAATAGGGGTTTAATCGATTGATTTTTATATACTCAATTCACACCTCCCCTCTTTTGTTAAGTCATCCATTGGGAACTAACAATTCCAATCTTGGGATAGATGTTATTGCTTAGGATATTGTGTACAAGTCTTAGATTCACATCTAGATTCTTGGGATTTAGATTCCTTACATCATCCCCAATGGCTATCCTTGTTAGCTATGAAAACAACTTTCTTCTAGGTTTTGGTCATTCAAATGTCTGCCTTTTAATCATGAGAAGAGTTAAGTATTTTTTGATGCTTTCAAGAGACATTTATTTTCCTGTCTCACTTCTAGAACTTCTTCAGCTTAGGATCATAGTTACAAAGTAGCATTTTTACCATTCTCTAATAATACTTGGCTTTACAACTCATAAATTTGTTCCACCCCTAAAATTTTATCCAACTATATACTTCCATCTTCATCTCTTTGAAGAAATCAAAATTAATAACCTTTCCTTTCAATACTTTTCTTTTATCATACTTGCTCATGAACTCATGGTAACTTTATTCATCATTTCGAAAGGTTACCTCAAGAAGCTTATTTCTTTGAATCCTTAGTTTGTGAGGTTGATGCATCTCTTCTAACTCTTCTCTATTTCTCCTTATGCTAGATATGGTTGCTAGAGTCATCTCTATAGTTCTCAAATCTTCTATCTCCATCAGTCAAGGTTTTGGGTTTTGATGTGGAAGAGCTTGGGGGTTCTTAGCAGTGAGATAAGCAAAAGAATAATGGTGCCAAGAAGACGAGGAGGAAATTTTTTATCGCCAATAGTTAATGCGAGAGGTGAGTCTAAGACAAAGTTAAAAGAGGGGTTTTTATCGAGCCTACGATCAAACCTCGAGGGCCTCAGATGAATTAGATGACTTCAGACAAACCTATAAACAAAGTATTCGTCTATGGGTAGATATGAGATGGTATAATTTTTAATTTATTTTTGATCCAAGATAAGCATGATTATCTGAGAGCATGATATTGTGTGTGAGGCTCACTTATGATCAGAAAATTTTAATTTGTAAAGATTTGAATGACTAATCTCTTGACTTTATATCATGTGCATAAGTGAAGCAATGAAGAGCATATGGTTTAGAGCATGCATAAACAATTCAGAATAATATACTTTCAATTTTGAAGCAATCTAATCAAAGCTTTGAAACCATCATAAATTTTTGTAAGTTTAAAAATTTAGATTCAAAGATTACCTCATTGTCTTGAATTGCTATGACATAGAAAAATACTTACTTGGCTATCATATTTTTGTCAGATTACCTCATACAACTCACTTTTTTCAAATTTTAGCTTTGGTAAGCCAATAACAAGATCTTTATTGTATATCATCTCAATCATATTTTTGTTGGTATGTCCTAGTCTTCTATATACAATAAGGATTCATCATTGCTTATAACAAGACATCTGGCTTGGATATCACACAAATTGACCAAATATACATTTTCATGCCTTCTACTAAGTACTACAACTAAGTCTAACTCATCTAATGCATAACAACTTTAAGATTCAAACACAACCTTATAACCATTGTCACAAAACTGACTCACACTCAGGAGGTAATGTTTCAATTCCTCTACAAGCAAAAGATTTGAAATTATAGTAGATTATGGTTGACTGACCTTACTAATCCCAACCACTCTACCTTTTCCATTGTCCCCAAAAGTAACTGTTCCACCATTCTTTACTTTAAGCTCTATGAACAGTTCCCCCTACCCTATCATGTACCTTGACCAACCACCGTCAATGTACCATGTGCTGCTTCTTATGGCTCTCAAGTACACCTACATAGACAAGGTTAAGCTTTAATCTTTGATACACATTTGGGAATAGATTTAGGTGGGTTAGTGGCAGAAAAATTTTATACCCATTACTTCTTGGGTGCCACTATCTATCATTTGATTCAATTGTTACATTTACAATCTTTCCAATTACTCTAGGAACCCAAATTTGGTTCTGTTTGGGTTCACGTTTTCTTCCATAGTTGTGAGCCTTTTTCTTCTGGAGCAATCATTCATCATTTTATCTAGCTCCTTTTTGGCCTCTTTATGTTTGGCCTTCAAAGCCTTTAATTCAAAATATAATTCCTCTAAAACTTTTCCAAGGTTTGGATTTTCAGGTTCAGAGTTTACCTCATCTTCATGGATGGCTATGAAGTCGATTCCTGTATAGTGATCTTCCTAATTTCTTTCTCTTGGAGTGAGTGTGCTGATCTGTGCTTTATGTTTCTCTTCAACCTCACTAAAACTATCATTCATCATGTTTTCCAACATCTCCCAAAAAGTCATTGCCTTCTTCTTCTTTTTAAATCTTTTGCTACTTTTGTGTTGTCGTTGTTGTTGTTGTTATTTTTCTTATCAAAGTAAGAATTGTATTTCTTTTTATGTTGATCTCTTTGTTTCTTATCTGGCTTAGGGCAATCAAACGTCATTTGCCTTATCTTGCTATAATTATATCTACAAATAAAGTCAATATCTGAGAGCATATGTCTAAGAAAGATTTGGACAAATCATTCCATGAACAAGTAAAATAAACTGCCTATAATCAACACTTGTCCGCAACACAAAGACAAATTCAATTTGCAGAAGCAGAAATGAAATGAAGTTGAAATCAGATAAAATGAAGAGATAAGATGAAGTCAAATAATTCAAGCATTTGTATCTCATAAAATCTATCTAAAACTTGAGAAGAATAAGGAACTTTTCTGCAATCTCTACAGAAAATATAGAAGATGAAATAGAAGCAGCACAGGAGTAGAAGAATAATTTTGTCTGTCATCTTCATCTACAAGAGTTGTCTGCCACTTGCAACAGAAAAACCATTAGACAACCACTGAAGAAACAAAGCATCTATGGCTCAACAAGTCATCTGTTACTTCTAATAGATAATCCATTATATCAATGATGAACAACAAACAAAATCATTTTATCTATCAAGAAAGGAGCCTTATCTACCAAGAAGAATCGTCTGCTACTTATAACTGACAAAGCCACTTCGGCTGATGAAAAGAAAACTTCATCTAGTGAATGTCACTTCGTCTGCTGTGAAGAAGTCAGTGGTGTCTAGTGACCTCACAAAATATGGCATATCATGAAGAGTAAAAGACACCTGTACTAGACACCACTGACTACACTCTCCGATCAAAATCTTATTCAAAGTAGATTCTATTAAGTAGACTGGACAAATCAAGATTAGTTGATGGGTGTCTGTGTTAGAATCTATTAAGCAGATTTGATATTGTGTCATTTGGCAGTTTGAATGGGTGTCTGTGTTAGTCCCTAACAGATGGTAGCTTAAGGGAGGGGGGGCAGGAATTGAGATTTTTAAAATTTTGGCTAAGTTAAAATAATTATGTTGAAAAGGAATGAAAGAAAATCATATAGCACACTAAGATAATGATTTTTATAGTGGTTCTACCGTTCCTAGGTTTCTACTCTACTTCTTTGAGTTAGTTTGTCCTACTACACTCAAGTTCCAGTAACACTTGATCTACACTCTGATTAAAAATATACTTGTTGGTTTTCCTAAGCTCACCAACTAACTCTTACAAACTGAATAGGTCTCCCTACTTGTTGAATATAATAAACTATAGGGCCCTTGCAACCATCAAAACAGAAATAAATGTTGTACATAATAAATGACTCTTACTTAGGCAAATTATATAGAGATTAAAAGCAAGATAATAAATAGTATGACACTTAAATATAAAAGTTTCAAACTCCAAATAATTGTTGAAGATGTGGCTTTGAATGTTGTTTGAAATTTCAGCATTGTTGGAGTTGAAAGCTTAAAAGAAAACTTTAAAGCTTGTGTAAATGCTCATTTAATTCTTGCAACATTAAACATGAATGTCCCCAATTAACTCCTTTTATATTAGGATCCAAAAACTAGTCATTTGAATTGATGGTTCTCATTTTATGTGAGAGGAACGTTCAAATTTTTGACCATTGGAGAGTCGCCTTTGCTTTAGAGCCTTTGAAGTAAAACTTAAAAACCTCTGAAAGTCAAGTTTCTGCAATTGGGCACTTATTTGGAATTTCTATAATGACTGTTTAATGTCACCATTGCTTCAAAGTGTTTGAAATAAAATTTCAAAACCTCTGAAGGTTGTAACTTGGCCTTTGCACTGTGCCACTCCTTCCGCTCTTCTAAACTTTGTGATTTTACCATAGTAACACTCCTTCAGAATGTCTGAAATTAAATTTTAGACCATCTGAAGGTCGACTTCTTCTACAAAATCGAGCTCCCTTTGAATTTTTTGAATTGTCATACTATAACTATGCCTCGAAACATCTAAAGTTTAAACTTTAGAACTTCTGAAGTTTCTTCTGGAGTCTGATATTGCACAAGGCTTCCTCTGAAGAACATCTGAACATATTCTGAAGCTTAAGTCTCTCATATGAAGTTTGAGTTCTCACTCTAAAACCTTCTAGATGCCATATTTGAAGTTCAAAAGTAACTTTGAAGCCTTTAGAACATTTCTCTGAACATATATGCATCACCTCTGAAGCTTGTATTCACCATTTGAACTTTGGCATTGGTTTATACTTCCTCCACCAATGTACTTTAGATCATCTGAAGCAACTCTGAAGTCCCTTAAAGCTTCCTTTTGATGCCTAATAGTTCTAGCAATTATAATTTGGCCTCTGAAACTTGAGGTTTTTCTTCTGAAGCAACTCTGAAGAGCTTCTTGCTTTTAAACTAAGTTCAGATTAATCCTTCTGAACTCTGAAGCATAGTGATCTTTCTCTAAACATGCTCTAAAGTTGTTCAGACTCAACTTTTAGTCCATTTGAGCTTCAACATGTTCTGAACTTGTCTTCACTTGACTTCAGAAGTGCTCTTGTGCATTTGAAATCCACTGAAGCATAGGTCTACCATCTGAAGTAACTCTAAAGGGTTTCCTTGCTTCTAAACTAAGTTTTGTATGATCCTTTTGACCTTTGAAGCATGGACTGCTCCTTCTAAAGTAACTCTAAAGCTTTCAGAACCTTCTAAATGTTGTTACATCTTCTAAGATTTTTTCTTGATCTCAAAAGTACTCTAATGCTTCTAAAATCCTTTCTTAAGTTCAAATCTATCTTTCTTAGAACATTTGCTTGATTTTTTTCCTCTGAAAACTTGACTGTGGTGGATTTTATCTTGATATCATCTTGTACACATTGTGCATCACTCTGAAGTTACTTTTCTAGCATGGTTAACCCGTTTTATTCATTTATTACTACAATACTAGGGAAAGTGACATGTTAGTACCTGAATTTTTCACTCACGTGATCGCTCATCACCAAAAGATTTGCTGCTTAATCATGTTCATCATTAAAATCTAGCTAAATGGAAGGATTGGACTCAACAGTCTGCCCATGATTCTACTAAAGAGATATAGGATAAACTTCAAGTTACCCATGAAGGCATAACTCAAGTGAAAGAGATACAATAAATCTTTTAATGTGTAATTATCAATTGTTTACTATGTTACCTAATGATTCTATCACTAAAATGAATCAGAGATTTACTAAGATTGTTAATGCACGGAAAAGACTGGGAAAAGAAATCACTAAGGAAGAAGGAAGAAGATTCTCAAATCTTTACCTAAGGCATAGACAACAAAGGTGACTACAATTAAGGTAGCTAAGGACATCTCAAAGTTGAAAGTCAATGACCTAATGGGCTCGTTATTGTCACATGAGCATGTCATCAAGAAAAATAAAACTGAATATAAAAGTAAGAGATCTGTTGGTTTAAAATCGAAATCTAACCAGTCTAATGTCGATATAGGTGAGGAGGATGAGAGGATTGCTATGCTCACTTGCCAATGCAAGAATTTCTTACAAATGAATAATAAGATGAAGAATCAATATGCCATAATCTACTGACTGCCAAAAAAAGGCGATAGAAAACCCCAAACAATGACATCTTCTAAAAAGGAAGAAGATGAAATCAAATGCCACAACTATGGTGGTAATGCCCATCTAAAGAAAGTTTGCCCATTACTCAAAAAGGATAGGAAGAAGAAACAAAAATCTCAAAGTTTTGGTGCGTGGTACGACAAAGGTTCATCCATATTTGTGAAGTTTGAGTCTGACAATGAGGAGTGTCATGTTGGTTTAATAGCATGAGAAGATGAGAAGCAATTAAGTAATGCTTTAGACGTGGTAAGTTGTGATGATTTTCTGTTTAAGTTGCAATAGGAGCACACTACAAACAAAAAAAGAAGAGGTTCTAAGAATATAACTTGAGTATAAGGTTCTTTATGACAAGTATTCTTAACCTAAAAATGACCTTCATAAAACTCAATTAAATCAACTGAGAAATGAAAATTATAAATTAAACAAGATTGTACTTATTTAAAAAATGAAAATAATCAATTGAAGTTTGAGTTATCAACTTTTCAAAGTTGTTATGTTAATCCAAATTTTAGAAGGAAAACATTCAATTTTCATAGAGGGTACTATCATTTTTGCAATAAGTATGGACATTTTACTTTACATTGTCCAGCAAAGAGATTAAAAAATGATGGAATAACATTGATTTTGGTGCCTAAACCAATTGTTATCATTCCTAGAGGACATTGACCCAAGATGTGAGTGCCAAAACATTAAGTATTTTTCATTTCAGGTATGCTTGGCTTCAGAAGTAAAATCCAGCTGATATCTTGATAGCAGAAGTTCACATCATATGACTAGGAGCATGCATTAGTTCAAAATTTTGACTTTGTAGGATAAAAGTAAAGTAACTTTTGGAGATAATAATTAAGGAATAATCAGAGGAATAGGTTTAGTAAGTATTTCAGATATAGATATTGTTGATGTCTATCATATAGAAGGCCTTAAACACAACCTTTTAAGTACAAGTTAGTTATGTGATAAAGGATTTAAAGTTGTAATTAAGTCAAATAGGTTACCATTAGCAATGATGTAGGAAACAATGTTTATTATTGAAAGCATAATGGAAATATGTATATTTTGGATCTTAGTGCAGATCATGTAAAATATTTATCTATAATAAACAATTAGGCTTTATTGTGGCCCAAATGTTTTGAGCATGCTAATTTATAATTACAAAGCTTCTAAAATTAGACATAGTAAAAGGTCTACCAAAAATAAAAATTAATGTGGGTTATATGTGTGGTGCATTTCAATTTGGTAAACAAAGCAAATCTTCTTTAAGATCAAAAAATGTTGTGTCCACCTCAAAATATCTTGAGTTATTGCACATGGACATTTTTGGAGCTACACGAACCCAAAGTTTGGCTAGAAAATAATATGGTTATATTATTTTTGATGACTTTTCAAGATATAAATGGGTACTATTTCAAGGTGAAAAGATGAATATTTTGAGCTTTTCAAGAAATATTATTATAAAGTTTAGAATGAAAGCAAATTATAAATACTTTCAATCCGAAGTGATCATAGCAGGGCATATTTGACAATAGACAATTCTCTAAGTTTTGTGATAAATTTGGAATAACTCACAACTTTTCAGTACCTAGTACTCCATAAAAAATGGAGTAGTCAAGAGGAAGAATAAAGTTTTGATTGAAATGATAAGAATAATGCTGATTGATATCAATCTTCCTCATAGATTTTGGGTTGAGGTAGTAAACATTGCATGTTATATAATTAATTGAGTTTACATTTGCCAATTTTAAAGAATACTCTAGATAAATTATGGAAAGATAGAAAGCCAAACATTGCGTATATTTATTTCTTTGGTTGCAAATGCTTGTGTTGAACAATGAAAAAGATGACCTTGGAAAATTTGATACAAAAAGTGATGATGGCATATTTTTAGGTTATTCTTCTTTTAGCAAAACATATTGAATCTACAACAAGCGAACATACATGGTAGAAGAGTCCATTCATGTAAATTTTGATGAGACTAACTCTAGGCTGAGTATGAAAGGTTCAACATCCTTGAAGTACCAAAAGAAGTTCATTGAGGATCAAAAGAAACACCAAAGGTTGAAACATCACATCTTTCTAAGGAAAATATTAAAGTTCAAAGAAAATAGCTAAGTAAAGGTGAGATAGTTGATCCATTATAATCAATACAAGCTCACTAATATCATCAATTGGAAGATGTTATAGGAAATTTGTATGACAGAGTGAGAACTTATGGCTCGCTTTAAAATGTTTGTGGCAATTTTGCTTTATTATCTTACATTGAATCTAAAATAGTGAAAGATGTCTTTATAGATGAAAATTAAATCTTAGTTATGCAAGAAGAGCTAGATCAGTTCAAACGTAGCAATGTGTAGACCATTGTGCCTGAACTAAATAATCATCCAATCATTGGCACAAAATGGATTGGGATCATTTTAAGAATCAAAGTATGTTCGGCAATACAAGGATATTCCCAAGAAGAGGGTACTGATTATGATGAGAAATTTACACATATTGTTAGACTTTAGGCCATAAGAATGGTTCTTGCTTTTACATCCTTTAAACCATTTTGATTATTTTATATGGATGTAAAAAGTGCATTCTTAAATGTATACCTTAATGAAGAAGTTTATGTTAAACAACATCCAAGGTTTGAGGACCATGAACATCCAGACTATGTATTTAAACAAAAGTTTTATATGGTCTAAAATAAGCTCCAAGAGCTTAGTATGAGAGACTAAGTGGGTTTTTACTTAGTAAAAAGTTTCAAAGAAGTAAAGTTAACACAACCTTATTCATTAAACACATTCATTCAAACATTCTCATTGTACAAATTTATGTGGATGATTGTAATGCCCGAGGTATTAAATAGAGAGATAATGGCTATGAGGCCTATTCTAGCCATTTGGCCTAAGAAGTGATTTTGAGTAAAGTCATTTATATGACTTGAATGACTAATGTGGCATGAGTATTATGTGCAATGTAATAATATGTAGGAGCTATTAATTGAAGTTTTGAGATGGTTTTAGAGTTTTGAACTATGATGAGCCAAGATATAGATGGTTCGCAATCAGTCCCCGGCAACGGCGCCAAAAACTTGATGGTTGCCATAACTTGACGGCTCAGGTTT
>JAYJMB010032213.1:0-35719 GCA_036873735.1 Pouteria campechiana
GGGCTAATCCCTATGCATTTAACAAACATGCCCGGATTTCAAACAAATGGGATATACATTATCCCTATCCATCCAATTGAAATAAATGCGTACTTACCTCAGGTTCTTAGCTCTCAACCATTCCTCCAACTCTACACCTTTTCATCCTTCTCAGATCATCCATGCAATTCGAAGATGGTCTTCTCCCATGAACAAGAATCTAACCTTAAATCTCCCATTAGTTTACTTCGCTTGCAAGAATTCGAATCTTCTTTCATTTCCATCATTCAAATGCCAAAAACCCATTTTCCTTAGCATGCTTGGATGATAATCTCTCAAAATCTACTTGTTTCCAAGTCCAAATGACAAGAACTTGGATCAAATGGGGCTAGGGCATGAAGTTTGGGACATAGGAGAAGAGACAGGATGAATAGAAATGAAAATGGAATGGGCCAAGTCTTTAAAAAGTTAGATTTTTCAATGCTCTAACGTGCTAGCGAACCCTTGCAACAACAGAAAAAAGCCTTTCCATAGTAAGGTCTTGCTGGACAGCCAAAATGTGCTATTTTTAGAGCCTTGTCGTGGCAAAAAATGACTTTGTCATGGTAAAAAATTATCTTGTCATGGCAAAGAAAAGTCTTGTCATAGCAAGGTTCTGCTGGATGCCAAAAAGCATTTTTCTGAAGGCTTGCCAAAGCAGAGAAAAGCTTTGCCATGACAAGCTCTTTTTGTCCAACATAGTGATAGTATTTTGAGAATAACGTTTGTATATGATTTTCAAATGACTTGATTTTTAAGTCATTAGAAAGATAACTTCAAGAGATAAAACTGTTATGTTAATAAAGTTTTGCAAACCATCCCACCAATATGTCAAAAATTTCAATAAAGTTGACCTATCTCATTCATGTTATTTTTCTATCATTTAGAACAACTTTGGTATATAAGGCATAAATTCCTCATATGATATCTGAATTGAGAAATTTTTCTTCCATTGGATAGATAATTTCATTATTTACAACTTTCAGTTGAACACTTTTTCAAATAGTCCATTACCCATGTCAAAAATCAATCACAATGACCCTTTTTTAAAATTCAACATTTTCACTTATGAAAGATCACTATAGCCCCCATTTTACATAAACTATTTCAAATCTCCCAATAATTACTTCCTACACATCACATACATGAAATGAATTATTTTCATACCATTTACTACCTCATTTGAGGTTAATTATCAAAAATCACCTATTCAGTTGTTTTTAACCGAATTCTCTCTGAATGTTTTGCTATAAATGACTCCACATTCCAATTTCATTCCAAATTACACCCAAATCTTAAACTAAGATTCCCCAAATATCACAATACTTATGATAATCATATTAGGTTATTCATATAGATCATAATTGTGCCTTTGCTCAATTTCATCATTTTAGTTATTTTCTTTTTATTGTTTTTATATATCCTAAAATCCTAAAATTTATAGAATCCATTGTCCAAACTCTACTCATATCCAATCACCTTAAATATCATATAAGGCTATTCATTCATTGAAATTTTTGTGATTTTATGAAAATCACCTATTGAGTTCTTTTTACCTAAACATTTAACTCAATAGTTCAAAATTCCAAAAATCTCTTAAACTTTTGATTCAATATCTTATACACATCACATTATACATAGTAATCATGCTACATTAGTCATTTAAGTCATATACATTACTTTACTCAAAATCACTATTTGGGTCAATTTCACTCAAAACTACTAATGAAGCCATTCTCTTTGTTCAATTCAGTTTTTCATAATAAATTTCTTTATAAAACACCATGTATCACCTTAGTTCCTTATTTTACTGAAATGTGAAAAATTTTCTCCAAATTTCAACACCACAAGTCTGACAATAGCATACATCTAACAGTCTTCACATGCCCTTTAGGGTTATTTGAATGGTTAGTTATGTCGTTTGGATTAAAGAATGCACCAGGAATCTTCCAAAGACGTATGGAACAGACATTTAATCATTTAAAAGATTTTACTATGGTTCATATTGATCATGTTCTCATGTTTAGTCAAACATAGGAGGAACATGTAAGCCATTTAGAATAAGTGGCTGATGTCTTTGTAAAGGAAGGCATGATACTATAAAAAAGAAAGGTAGTATGGATCCAACCTAAAATTAATTTTCTGGGATTAGAAATTGAAGGAAATAAAGTGAAGCTAAAACCACTTATAGCAAAATCTCTTATTGAATTTCTTGATAGGTTGAAGAATTTAAAACAATTTCAAAGGTTTCTAGAGATTTTCAATTATACAAGAAATTTTATTAAAAAATTGACATCCTTAACCTCAATGTTACACAAAAAGACGTTGAATAAAATTTTATGAGAATGGGTGGAGTTAGACACATTACTGGTTAGATCTAATAAAGGAACTCCCAATGTTGATTCTTTCACAATAAGGCAATTATTTGATCCTAGAAGTAGATGTTTTAGATTTCCATTAAGGATGTGCCTTAAAGGCTAGAAAGGAAAAATCCTCAATAGAAGAAGATCTCTATAGATACTGGAGCAGAACTTCGCAAGGATCAGAAATAAATTGGCTAATCCATGAAAAGGGAGTTTACATAGTTATGTAAGCAATTAAGGCCAATGAACTTTTTGTTATAGCAGAACCAAAATTCTTGCTTCTCATCGATTTAGCTTATATCAAGAATTTTCAAACATTAAAACTAAAGGAAATCGGCCAAGCTAAGTTGGTTAGATGGCCACAAAAGTTTGCTTATTATAGGTTTAAGATAGAATAAATAAAAATTTCTTCAAACATAATAGCTAATTCGCTAATAAGAGAACTTATAGGCTTTATAGATTAGCGAGAATGACTTCATCATCAGCATTCTGTTAGAAGTGCAAGAAATTTAGAGATCTGAAAAGAGATTATCCCGAGAAGGGAAGAAATTCAAAAAAGTAAATGATAACAAAAATAAAGACCCTATTAGCACAGGTTGAATAGAATCTTGCAGGAAAAGATTCAGAAAGAAAGAAAACTTGAATTTGTATGCTAGATTTGTAAAAATCTAGGATACTATGCGAGCCATTGCCCTCACAAGAAGATGAAAAAAGGAAGAGCAAAGAGAAAAGCTCCTAAATCCTTATAATCTTTAACAACAAAAATTAGCCGAATTGAAAAGGCTTGGGAAGTAACCCTAGAACGCTCAACTCCTATCAAGGAGGATGAGTGGATTGAGCATGCCAAGGAGAAATCTCCAGAAAGCTCGACTTCCATAGTGGAAGGCAAGATGCAATTACCAAATGAGCAAAAGATTCTACATATAGTTCATATTGAACATAGTGGTACCCCTAATATTGTTAAAGACTCCACAAGATACACAATCCATGAACCTCTCAAAGTGAACCTAGATGAGGTAATTAAGTTGAATCTAAGTAATCAAGCAAAAGAAATGTTCAAATTACTCTTTGCAGGACTGATCAATGGATTCTTCAGTATGAGCAAGTGCGGCTGACATCAATCCTATATAGCTGCATTGAAAATTGGAAGTCTTGTAGAATAACTTTAGAAAGAATTTTGAGAGCTAAAACAACAAGCTCAGGAATGAGAATCTCAAGTGTAGATTTGACAGAAACACTGGAAACCTTACAATCAAAGAACTAGCTAGACAAAGATATAGTTAAAGAGTTAACTAAAAATGTTACTACTATAGAGACTCTACTATCTAATGAATAGATGCTTGTTGAGCAAAACCTAGGATGGACAGAACATTTTTATGATGTCCAGGGTTTTCCACATTTTGAATCACTAAAGAAATGTTCACAAGCATGGATTGAACTAATACTTTACAACAAGGAATGGTGTATTATGTCTACATAGATTGTTAGAACTAGGAAAAATTAAGAGATCTTCCTAAGATGATCAGATATTTACTATTACTCCTAGGTTATGGGTTAAGATTTGTAATAGGATTAATATCAGCAACTCCAAGATACATGAAAGTAAAAGAATGAATCTATCTAAGCTTTGAAGTCTGGATTCTAAATCCAAGAGAGGAACTGTTAATAGATTTTGATAGCATGGCAAGATGGACAAAGGCAAGATGGAAGGATTTTTAAAAAACTAGAATCTCTACAAATTGTGCAAAAATCATCACTATAGTCCTTCATACTCTTTAAATAAGAGAAGATTCATCATTAGTCAAGATGATTGGATATGATGAAGTATCTAATGCTGCAAAAATTGGAGAAACCTATGCCAATGAAGTCAATCTGTTCATCAATAGAATTCGACAAAATGAGAATTATCCTAGAGAAATCCAGATGCAATGGTCTTATATTTCAAAAATAGTGGATCAATATCCACTTGCTACCATAGACGCATTGATGGACATTGAGTTTGATAGACTAGAATGATGCAAACATGATGTAGAGGTGATGCAGGCATGTAACACCCAAGGTGTTGAAATTGAGGAAATTTTTTTCCTATTTGATTATAATGATGATTTGCACTAAGGAAAGTGTGTTGAAGTTGCATATGGACATCATTTGCATGTGAATCTAAGTAACCTTAGAAGAAGATTTTATGTGGGAGTAAAGTGATTATGTGGCATAATCTCTAGTTAATTGAGGGCGTGATTCTCTAATTTAATGTGATTTTTATGTATTTATATGTCCTTGTTTAATAGGGATAAAATACATGAGAGAAAATAAGGCATAAAGTGGAGAAAAGCACAAAATAAGAGGCAATAGGATCTGATGTTGGGGTGCCACTTTAGAAAAATGGCATGGGTGGCATCTAACAGAACCGGTGCTGCAACACCGGTTGATGGGTTAAGTCGATGACTTTATTTTTTAAAATGGATTCTGTTCCATTTTCTTTCTCCCACACCCAAACCCTTGCCCTAGCCCCATTTATGCCTCCATTCCTTGCTTGATCAGCTAGAAAACAAGATGATTTAGATGATTAATCACTCAAACTTGTCTCTAAGCTTGGGTTTTAGTTGTTTGGATGGTGGAAAATGGAAGAAAATTCAGTTTTTGGTGATTGGAAGAAGCTATTTAGAGTTTTGAGCTTGAAGTTCCATTCGTAGGAGGAATGCATGCTTGGATTTCATTGTAAGTTACCTTTCCCCAACTGAAATTTTGATTTATGCCAAGCTAGGGTTTCATGAATAGTGGAAATTGGGAGAATTTCATGATTTATGTAGAACTGGCATGGGAAAAATGATTAATTTAGTAATTAGTGTTGGGGCTTATTTCAAGGTGAGAAATCCGAGTTTGGGAAATGAACTAATTAGAGAATTGAAAGGGCTTTTGTGCATCAAGTGTTTAAAGAGAAAATTAATTGAATTAAAGCTTAATTGATTCATTTTTTTTATTATTTACATGTTAATTTTGTTATACGATAGGTATGTGTTGTTGGAAAGGAAATTCCTTTAAGATACCTTGTTGAGATACTATAATTTAAATAAAAGATATGAAGTGCTTGAGAAAATTCTTCGATGATAAGTACATTTTGTGTAAGGAGTTTGATTGCAACCTTAAGACCCTAATGATGTGGAATGAGGGATTAATCTATTTTGAGGTGTAATAAATTGTTAGAGAAGTTGTTTTGATGTTAAATGTGTTGGCTATGAAAAATATATAAAAATTGAATTCTTACGGATGTAGGATCCATGGAACAATGATGTGGAACTCAAAAAGTTGAATTGAAGGCTGAGTTGAAGGCTTATGAAAGTGTTCTTCCTTAAGGTAAGTAGGCATTTGTTTTCTTAGTGTGAATGTATTGTTGGATGAGGATAGCGAATATCCCATGTTTTGCACACAGGCATGTATGAATGTATGGAGATATTGGATATCCCATGATTCTTTGTTGTGATGTATGCACATTATCTATGGATTGTTGGGAATGTGTGATAGTGTGAAATGTTGGGGATAATGTACATCCACTGATTTTGTTCTATTAAATGTAAATGGATGGTTTTATGGGGATAAGGAATAACTCAAGATCCTTTTTCTATTGTATATTTTATGAATATGTGAATTTGATGTGATAGAGAACATCCCATGACTATGATGATATATGTTATATTATATAAACGTGTATAGTGATGGAATTGGAAACATTCCATGATAGTTTATATTAGACAATGGTAGATGATTTGCTTTCATATAATAATTGTATGGATGTACTGTAAGATGTTTGAATGGCATAGTTATGACATGCCATGCCCAAATGACATAGGCATACATTTTATGCTTGTACAACATAACTATGATATGGTGTGCTTGGATGGCACAATTATGATATGGTGTGCATGATATGATACATCTAGATGGCGTAGAATTCGTACTGGCAAAATGAGGACTTGGCCCTCATAGTGTGATTACATCATTATGTTGTTATTCATGTTTTAGTTTGGAATATGCTATTTTTTGATTGATTATTGCTTTCTATTGTGCCTACTTACTGAGTTTGCCAGGACTCACTCCTTATTTTAAATTTTTAGCTGACAGGTTAGGTAAAGAATCGCAACTATTGGTTAGGATGGGTGATCAAGATTGAAGACATTTTCCTGATGATAAAATGATTTGAAATTATAATTTCATAATGTATTTGTATGATTGTATCAAAAAGGTTCCAAAATATGTATATTAAAATATTTTGGCATGTCATAGTGATAAAAACATTTGTAATATTGTGAATGGATCTGTAATGATTCTAATAAAGTGTATTGCCATCATGATTCATTTTGGTCTTGGGCAGCTTTGGGTATGTTTTATGGTTTATGTTAGGAATTCATAGTTATTGAAATTATCAATTAATATGATTAATAAACACATAGATTTAGATCCTTATATTTCAAGGTAGATTTTGTCAGATTTTTGGCAGAATATTTACTTTAAAAATAAAATTTTTTTAAGGTAATGTGAAAATGCATAGGCCCCTAGGGGTGGGGCATGACAGAATGGTATCAAAGCTAGTTGGGTTACCTAATATAAAGAATGATAAGGCCAGAATCATGATGGTAATGGTTATTGGAAGGAGATAGGAAATGACATACTTGATACGAGTTGATTAACACATGAGAACATGGAAAAATATTAATTTAAGGGTTTTAGAAGACTATTGTTTTGAGAAAGGAAAAGGAAGATGTGTAAATGATATGTATGAATTGATATGATAATGCATAGATGTGATAGTGCTGTGATATGACAAGTATGACTGAAATGAATATTTATATAGGTGGCGTATACTTGTTGTGATCAAAGTGGCACAATGGAAGCATGGTGGTTATGTACACCATCGTTGAATGCTTAAATATTATTTTTTAGTGTATATGAAATTTAAATAATCAAACTATGAAGTTTCATGAATACGTGTTGGAAACTGAATTCAATTCTGTTTGTTTAATTGGTTTGTGATGGAATCATTGGATTCATTAGGTCAATATGGTTGTGTGAACCCTTGTTGGTTTTTTTGATAGATTTGATTGGATATGGCATGTCATGGCATAATCCCCAGACAATTATCATTTTACTCATTTACATATTTAACTAAGAAGTGAATGAATTTTCGTAATGAATTGTATGCCATGAACTTTGAGTGTTGCTTGATGGATTCGATGGATGCGATTGACTATTGTAAATGATGGCATACCCATGTATCATTGAATTACAATGGTATTTTATTTGTTTATGTCTTGCTTGTATCAGTAAGATGAATTCTATTAGAATTGGCTAAATATGTATTGTATTCTATGATATTTCATTGAATATCCCAGAGTTTACTTATGAGCACTGTGGTTGGATGACTTATTGTGCATACCATGATTGGGAATGATTAAATGGTATGTTTCTGTGTATTGATTGACATTGGGTTATGTTATGTTTTAATTGAGCCTGCTTTGATTGTTGAATGTGATTAATGAAATTTTGCAAGCATGGTGTAATGCCCCACACCACCACCCAATGCATTTCAACCATGCCACATCGAGGCCAATGCGGAACGCTATCATTTCCCTTCTTCTTAAGGGAAATCTTATCATAACCTCACAATTTTCCTAATTTTAAGGAAAATGTCCTACCTAAAATCTGACAGAGTCTACCCTATATTATAGACATTTATACTTGATATATATATGTATGAAATTAAATAAAATGTACATTTTTATAATCAAATGACATCAATTATATTTACACACTCACACCCATGCTCACAGCTCCGCCCAAGATCGAAACCATTTCATGATGGTAATACATTACCCTGGATTAATACAAATCAACATACAATCTCATACTTAAATGATTTACTATTACATGCCATACATTGTTTACAATTTAATACAATTATATAATCTTCGACTCAAATATAATTATATTTACATTAAGGGATTCCAAATCTCCATTTCCTCTTACCATATCTAATCATCTTCAAATCTCATACATCCGTCCCAATCCTTAGTTGGGATTCTTTACTTGACCCATCAACTAAAAATTTAACATAAGAAGGTGTGAGTACGGGCAACGCAGTAAGTAGGCATAGATAAGATAAAATAATAATTAATCATAACAACATGTTCTAACCTAGAACATGAATTTAATACAACATCAATCAAATTTAAACCATTACCATAGTTACATCACATTCCCATCTCATCTTGAGATGTACAACCCAAGGCAATCATACCATGAGGTTCATCTACCTTATTCTGTCTATACATATCCTATGACATTCAAGCGTATAATAACATATAGTGCCATTCCGGCATTTCACATTGCATTCGAGCCATTTTGGCTCAACATACCATAATACATGCCATATAGGTGTCTCATATCACTATACATGCTATGCAGGCACCACATATATCTGATGGAATGCTTGTCATTCCAGCAAATTATAGATTTATAGATTATACAGCTGAAACAAGACTTATGGTATAATCTCTATCCCCCTTTATCCATATAAACATCACTTTAAACACAATCAGAGAATACACACTATTCCCTATCAATTCCATCATCCATATTATCACAACATCGTACCCAACTTGGGATACTTACTATCCCTATTAATCAAACATACATAACAAACATTACTGGGATATTCTGAATCCCTTTTTATTCAAATATATATACACAAGAATAAGCTTAAAGACACAGGATACTCTTTATCCCCACAATTACCTGGAATACTTTCTATTCCAAACATTCACATGTCTATGTCATAAATCAATTCAACTATGGGATATTCCAAATCCTCAATATTCATACATTCATCTTATCTGGCAAATACATCATTGCCATCCAAGGGATATTCTCTATCCCTGACATTTATTAATCATAAACAAATACACATTGATCTCATACCAACATGGGATATCCACAATCCCTCATCCAAAACACGCATGCCCAGAGCAAACATGGGATAACCACTATCCCCATCCATACATTCGAATCATAAAAGGGGGCTGCCTACTTACCTTGAGCCTTTAGCTCCAAACCACTTTCCTCCTGCTTTGCCTTTTTATCCTTCTCAGATCATCCTGTATAAGGCCAATGCCAATTATAATATATCATTTATAGCCAATCTCAGGCTATAATCATCAAACATATGATAAACACCAATTAACTTAGGGTTTCTTCACAATTATCATAAGAAACCTTCTTCTCTGACAGATTTATCTAATATCTCACATGATTAGTATTTCAGCAACATGTAAATAACTCAATTAAGCTTTTAGGCTATTCAATTATAGTTACATAGCTTATTCACAAACATCCTCTTTAAACCCTAACTAGGGCATAGCCCACAACTCAATTTCATAGGTCCAAATCATCCCATACACGTTTTAGAATATATCAATCATGTCATTAATCATTTATCCTATGATTAATTCCATAAAATCACAAAATCCCCAATTTTCACTATTCATAAAAACTCTAATCATGCTAATCCCAAAATTTCTTAGGCTAAATCACAATAATTACTTTATTAGATCATTCCCCCATAAATTTATAAGCACATGCATCAATTTAATCCCCCAAATCCACTTTTTTCCAAAACCCTAAAATCTAAAATTTGAGATTCGGTTGAGAAATCAAACTTACTGTCGCTTACGAGCATAGTTGTCCTTCCCAAACAAAAGACTAAGCTTCCAACTTCATGTGGCTCCATCCATTTGGGGAAAATCTGATGTTTCTTTCATTTTCTACCATTTTTCACAGTTCAAATGGGTGAAAATCGGGTTTAACTAAAAGATTATAAGTTTCTCTAGCTAGGCATGATAATTTTTTAGCTAAAATGACTAAAAATTGAGTTAAATGGGGCTAGGGCAAAAAGGGGAGAAAGGACAGGATAGAAAATGGAATGGTTAGGGAAAGAAAATTGGGTCGGGCTTTTATAGCCACCGATCGGCACCGCCGGTGTCCATTCTGGCACCGCTAGTGTCACTCCCCTGCTTCCCCCGGATGCCACCGCCTTGAGTGGTGCCTCTGACATTGGCTTACTGCCTTGCCTTATTTCTCTCATTTTTTCCATCATTTATTCCTCATATAAATTAAAATAATTATATCCAAATTTGCCTTGATTAACTCATATACATGCTATATAATCATACACATATGATTTCATGTGGCTTAATTTCATGAAATTCTCATACACTTCATACATACTTGAATCATTTCATTGAAAAATCATATTTCTCCATTAATCAACACCTAATTACCAAAATTTACACCTTAGGTGTTACACATGGGCTATGTATTTATGTGTGTGAATTGATGAGATATGATATATAGGGTGTCGGGGGAGTGTGGTGGTTGGAGGCCTAGTATGGTGATGCGTGGCATGATGAGATGTTGGGAGTGTGATAAAAGCCCACCAAAAATCCACCGATATGTTATGGTCATGCCTAGATGGTAGAGATGTGGTAGAGGCTAGGAGGGGGAGTAGTGGCCTTTGTTGGTCCCGAAGCTTAGGCAAATAACTAAGAGGGGAGGGGTGAATTGGGTACTTAAAAAAGAATTTGTTGAACCCCTTTAAGATTAAACATCCCTCTAGCAATCAATCCAATCACTCAATCAATGCACAAGTAAATAAGACAAAGGAGTTTTTATAATGGTTTGAGTTAATACTCTACTCTACTCTTTTAAGAACACTTTCCTCTTAGTGTCTTGGGTTCCACTATCTCCAATAGCAAAAATACAATTAGTGCACCCTGCACCCTTCTAGATTCCAGCTCTAGGGAGCATGGCTATAGTACTCCTAGCACTCTTCCAGATTCTAGCTCCAGGGGTGCGACTATAGTGCTCCTAGCACTCTTCTGGATTCCAACTCAAGGGATGTAAACACAGTGCTCTCAGCACTCTTTTGGATTCTAGTTCTAAGGGGCATAAATAAATAGCTCTTGTCTACACCTAAACAATCATAACTCTTCTTGAGTCAAACCTCAACTACCAGCTCAAGGAAATTATAATGAATGAGTATCAAAAGTTAAAGTACTTATACAGACACTTTATAATAACCACAGGGTAAGAATTATGAAGATTAAATGCAAAAGTAAATGATTTTCTTGAAAGGTGGTTGAGAGCCTTCAAAGAAAGTTGAGAAAGGTTTTAATGTAAGGCTCATGACTCTTGAAAGATGTAGAAGGTTTTGGCTTAGTTTAGTAATTGCTCTCAAGAAAGGAGTGAATATTTTTCTCGATTGTTCTCCTATTTTTTATCCAACGATGCTGCATTTATAACTGCTTTGAATTCCATTCTTTAGTGGTAGGTGAACTCCATTAATGATGGAAGACTATTCTGATTAACACGTTTGAATTCTCTATCTTTTGATTAATTCTTGTCTGCTAGAATGCCTGCAGCATCGACATGGAAAAGATGATTTCCTGATTCTTAATAAGTATCAGTCATAGAGATTTTGCAATGGATGATTCTTTCATTAGTTTGAAAAGAGCATCATTAATGCTAGTCTAAGTCCAACATTTTAGTTTGTCCATTGCTCGTTTTCACTTATGACAGACAAAGTATCTGTCCAGGTGTCCATCAGACAAAGTCCCTTTGTCTTCTAGTTTGTCCATAGCAAGTACTAGATGAATCCAGTTAGCATAGATGAGTTATCTTTCTAGCAGTTCATCTGTTGGTTTGTTCGTTATAAGTAATAGACAAATCATAGAGGCGCAGATGAATTATCTTTCCAGTAGTTCATCTATTACAACTAACAGACAAATCGTAGAGGTGCAGATGGATTCTGTTGCTCCGCATTTGTCTATGTTGATAGATAATCATTGGCTTGGTGAGTTATTCATCTATGGCTTACTTGTGACAGACAAAGTCTGTTGTATGTACGTTGCTTTGCTTTTGTTAGAAATAAACTTTTCTTTGACAAATGAATAGTGACTCAGTTGATTCCTTTTCAATTTTAGCTTTATCGTAGCGGCACTTCATCTATGGCTTCTGCAATTAGTCAGACAGATTGATACCTTGCAATATCTTCAAATTCTTCACTATGTTCTTTTGTCCATGAGGCCTGCAAGTTGATTCTGCATGCTAAATGCTTGGTAATAACATTAGTACATAATCTTTAATAAAGTTTTGTTTGTCATTGAAACCATACATTTATACTAACATTCTCCCCCTTTTTGATGATTACAAAACTTGATTAAAAATTATCTCGTAAAAGATAATCTCCCCCTAAATGTATGTAATCAAATAAAAATATTTTGCAATTTTTAATCATTCCACAAGTTACCATTGGCCATGATCTCTCCTAACTAGTTTATATATGTATTCTCCCCTTATTAGTTCAAGATTAGGCATTCTAATTTTTGTGTTCTCCTTGAGATAATTTGGCAAATTCTTTCTCCACCTTTTTGTCATAATAAAAAAATAAACACAACATTTATAGAATACACACATAGAAAGAAGTAGCATAAGAATAATGAAACCATTTCATTTCATTTTGTTGGTCTCAAAGGTTAGGCAAAAACTCAAGAGGGGAGGCGTCAATTGGGTACCTAAAAATTATTTCTCAACCCCTTTAGAATTATTCTTCCCTCTAGCGATCAATCACTCAAACACGAAATGCATAAAATAGATAAGACACAATGATTTTTATAGTAGTTTGAGTAAATGCTCTACTCTACTCTTTTAAGAATAGTTTTGTCTTAGCATCTTGGGTTCCACTATTCCCAATAGCAAAAATACAATAGTGTCCTGACACTCTTCTAGATTTGAGCCCTAGGGGGCGTAATTATAGTGCTCCTAACACTCTTCTAGATTCTAGCTCTAAGGGTATTTACAAATAGCTCTTCTCTACACTTAGACAATTACAACTCTTCTTGAGTCTAGTCACAACCACTAGCTTAAGGAACAAGAAATGAATATCAGAAGTTTAATCAGAAAAATTTCTCAATAAGCACAGGGGAAGGTTTCTGAAGGTTGAATGCAGAAGTAAATGATCTTTCCAAAGGTAGTTGAGAGCCTTCAAAGAAAGTTGAGAAAGGTTTGGAGGCAAGGCTCTTAAATCTTGAAGAATTGCAATAGGTTTAGCTTAAATCAGTACATGCTCTCAAGAAGGTTCGAATAATTTTCTCAATTTTGTTCATTAGCTCCTTCTGCTCCAACGATGCTCCATTTATAACTACTTTTAATTCTAATCGTTGGTGATAGGTGAACTCCATTAATGATAGAAGTCAATCTGATTGGTGCATTTTGAATTCTCTGACTTCTGCTTATTCTTTGTATGCTGAAATGTCTGCAGCGCCGACCTTGGAGAAGATGTTTTCTGGTTTCTCAATAAGCTCTAGTCGAGGTATTATTGCAATAGTTGCTACTTTCATCAATATAGAAAGATCATTATTAATGCTAGGTAAAGACTAATGATTCGTTCTAACTGTTGTTCGTCTTTTACTTATGATAGACAAAGTATCTCTCTAGTTGTCTATAAGACAAAGTTCCTTCATCTTTGTCTTTCATGAGTGATAGAGGAATCATTCTTTCTATTGTTGCCAGATCAATTTCACCATTCACATTTTTTGTCTGTTGCATCGTAGAGGCATAAATGTCTTCTTGCTTCGGAGCATTATTTGTTGGGTTTGTTTGTTGTAAGTAACAAATGAAGTGTTTATTTGTAGATGGGTTTTCTTCATGCCTTTGTCTAATGAAATATTTCTCCACTTTGTCTGTTAACACCAAACGATCGCTGATGAATCTTTTGCTTTGCTTCTTCTGCTTTGTTTGTCAATAGCAAATGATCATTAACTCACTTGAGATAGACAAAGTTTTTGCTCTCCCATACGATTCTTGCTTCTCCACTTTGTCTGTTGATGGCAGACGAAGTCTTTTGTTCTATTGAAAGGGTCTTCACTTCTTCCACCTTCCTTTGTTCTTATCAGATGACCTTTAGCATAATTGTGGCTTGCTTGTAATAAATTAAATCTGTTGTATACAAATTGTTTTGCATCTGTTAGATGTAATTTTTCCATTTTGATAGATGAATGGAAACAACCGAGTCCTTTTCATTTGTGCTTTGTCTGTTACAACACTTCGTCTCTTGCTTCTTTACTTGCTCAAGCCTTGTCGCCATAGAATATGTTTTCTATGTTCATTTTTATTTAAGGCCAACTTGATTCTGCATGCTAAAAACTTAATAAAAACCATTAGTACATAATCTTTAATCAAGTTTTGTTTGTCATTGAAACCATGTATTCATGTCAACACATTTTAGTACAAATAAAGCTACAAACTCAAAGAAAATAGCTCAACCTACAATCTAAGTGCAAGAGAGGTTGTGTGTGAGACCTTGAATAAGGGGGGTGGAGAAATTTGTATCACTGTGAGTAATATAAAGTTTCAAGGAGGTAAAGAGGGAAAGGAAATGATAATGAGGCATTTGGAGCCTCCTTTCTCCCTCTATTCAAGAGCTCCAACTAATGATGAAGTTGGATCTAGGGGCAAACTAGCTGAGACATAAATCATTTTTGTGAGACCCACATGTTGATGAGAGATAGTTCTGACTGGATCGATGAAGTGGAACATTATCATGGACAGAAGTGTTATCATTCACCAAGAAAAGTGAAGAAACATCCTTTGGTTCTTCAATTTCCACCATTCATGTGTCTTCTTGCTATATCTTCTTCCTAAATTTCCTTTCCAGAGCTGCTTCATCTTTGTAAGGTAGAGAAGGGCTATTAGGCATGGGTTAAAATAGACTTAACGTGGGGGCAATACTAGATAATTGATATGATTTTTCAAGAAAGAAGGAATAAGTCTTGCCAAAGATAAAGTTCAATGTGGTATGAATAGTTGTAAATTGATTTTGGTAAGAAAACGAGGTGTACGTGACCTCAAAAACCATGATTCAGACAAAGTGGTAATTGGACAGTTTATAAGAATAACTTACTTTGTCTAATAAAAGTCAAGCCTCATTAAAAACATATCAAACGTTGTGAAGTTTGAGACATAGAAATATTAAAGATTTTATTCTCACGGGTTCACATTAGTCATGCCTAATTCTTGTCTAACGTTGTAGAAAGTTTCTAAAGATAATAGCTAAGTAAATATGTCAGCAAGTTGAGCATATATAGGTACATACTCTAGACATATGTCATGTTTCTCCATATGGTCTCTAATAAAGTGGTGACTAATTTCTATATGCTTGGTTCAAGAATGTAAGACAGGATTCTTTGTCAAGCATATGACACTAGTATTATCGCATTTAATGGGTATGTCTCTATAATTCAGTCCATAATCTAGAAGTTGTTGTTTTATCCAAAGTTATTGAGTGCAACAACTTCCAGTTGCTATATATTTAGCTTCTACTATAGAGAGAGCAATACTAGTTTGTTTCCTAAAGAACCATAATACCAGACTATTTCCTAAAAATTGATAGGTTCTACTAGTACTTATTCTATCAACTTTGCATCCCCCAATGTTATCATCAAAATGTCTAATTAATTCAAAACTAGTTCCCTTGAGATAGTAGAGTCCTACATGTGGTGTGTCAACCCAATATTTAAAGATTTGTTTCACTATAATAACATGAGACTCTCTAGGACTGGACTAAAATCTAGCACATAAGCATACTCCAAATGGAATATCCAGTCTAGATGAACTAAGGCAAATTAGAGATCCATTCATACTTTGATATAGCTTTTGATCTACAAGTTTATCCTTTTTTGTCGTTATCCACCCTTGTTGATGTGCTCATTGGAGTGCTTGTAGCTCTAATTTCTTCCATTTTGAACTTTTTTAGCATTTCTCTAATGTATTTAGATTAGCAAAAGTGACTTCCATTATCCCTTTACTTGATTTGCAATCCAAGGAAGTAATTCAATTCTCCCATCATACTCATTTTGAATTCAACCTACATGATCTTTGAGAAGTGTTGGTAGAGATCCTCATCAGTAGCATCGAATATAATATCATCTACATAAATTTGAACTATCAAGATATCTATGCCAATATTTTTTATGAATAAGGTAGTATCAACCTTTTCTCTTTTGGATTGATGATTATTTAAGAATTTGTTCAACCTTTCCTACCAGGCTCTTGGAGCTTATCTTAAAACCTTATAATGCTTTGGTGAGCTTTTGATCATCAATTTTGAAACCGGTGGGTTGCTCTACATAGACTTCGTCATTTAGATATCCAATTAGAAATGCACTCTTTACATCATCTGAAATAATTTAAAATTCTTATATAATGCAAAAAGCAATTAGCATTCTAATAGCTTTTAATCTTGTTAAAGGGGTGTATGATTCTTCAAACTCAATTCCTTCTTCTTGGAAATACCCCTTAGTAACTAGCCCTGCCTTGTTTCTTACAACCAATACACTTTCATATAGTTCATTTCTAAATACCCATTTAGTTCCAATTATAGCAACATTCTTTGGTTTTGAAACTAAGTCACATACTTTGTTCCTTTCAAACTAGTTAAGCTCTTCTTGCATTGCAATCATCTAGCTTTCATCACTTAAGCCTTGATCAATGCAAGTGGGCTTAATTGTGGAGATAAAAGCATAATGATCACAAATATTTTGCACAAACCTTCTTATTTTGACACTATCATAGACATCACCTATAATTTATTTTCTAGGATGAGCACTAATAAATCTCAAATCAGTGGGAACTTCATAGGGAACATTACCTGTACTTGCCTCATCAACATTGTTTGAATTTTGCATATCTTCATATGTTGTGGCATCTCCTTGATCTTTCAATCTGAGCTTCTTCATATTAGTTGCAGCTTCATCTGCATCATTCTCATTCTCCTTTCTCAGGCTTACATTTGCTTCATTGAATTTAACATGCATAGACTTTTCTACAGCCTGTGTTCTCTTAATGTATACTCTAAATGCCCTACTATTAGAAGAGTAACTGAGAAAAATAGCTTAATCGCTTTTTGGGGCAAACTTTTCAAGATTACCCTTCCCATTGTTCAACACATAACATGACAATCAAAAGGAATGAAAATATGAGATATTGGGTTTCCTTCCTTTCTAAAGATCATATGGGGTTTTCTTTAAGGCTGCTCTAATGATAACCCTATTTAGTACATAACAAGCTATACTTACTGCTTCTCCCCAGAATCTTTTGGATAATTTACTCTCATTGAACATGGTTCTTGCCATTTCTTAAATTATTTGACTCTTTCTTTTTACAACTCCATTTTGTTGAGTAGTTTTGGGGGATGACAAACTATGGTGAATTCGTTTTTCATCATAAAATTAATTAATTTTTTGTTTTCAAATTCACTACCATGATCACTATGATAGAGACAATTGACATTTTTTTCTCGTTTTGAACTTGAAAATGTAGAGAACATTGAAAATGCTTCATCTTTGCTAGTCAAATGAATCACCCATGTGAATCTAGAGTAGTCATCCATAATAACATATATATATCTTTTTCCATAACATTTAATGGTCCAAAAAGATCCATATGTGATAATTCTAGTAGTCTAGACGTAGATACCTCAATTTTAAGTTGGAAGGACACTTTGGTTTATTTTGACAGTTGATAAGATTTGCATATTTGATTTTTATCATAATTTAGTTTAGGTAGACCAATCATGAGATCCTTTTTCCACAAAGATATGACATTTGACATGTTAATGTCTCATCCTTTTATGTCATACCTATGGATCATTTTTTACTCCAATTAAGCATTTTCCAATAATATCATCTAGCTGTACTAGATAAATATTTTCATACCTCTTTTCGTTGAATAATAGATCGTTGTTTATATAATACATGACATATAGATGGTTCAAACACAACTATGTGACCCTTATCACATAATTGTCTAATATTTAGCAAATTATGTTTGAGTCATTCTATATATAATACATCCTTTATGCATACATTGAATAAACCATAAATTTTACCTATCCCTTTGATGAGAGCTTTGTCATTATTGCCAAATGCAACTGTTCCTCCATTTGTTGGCTTCAATTCTTTGAACAACTTCTTGTTTTCGGTCATGTCTTGAGTAGTCGCTGTCCATGGACCAGGAATTGCTAAACGTAGGTTTCAAACTTACCTACATTCTAAGCAAATATTCTTCTTACCTTTTTTTCGTACAAAAGTATTGGGTCCATTGGTGTTAGTGGAATTGTTTGTGCTAGAAGATTGTACATAATTCTTGGGTTTCTATCTCTTTTTTGCCCCTTTTCCATACATCTTTTTAGTATAGCAATAATACACTTTGTGTCCAATTTTATTGCAGAAATAACAAGTATTTAAAATTTTGTTTGATGCATTATATTTCATTAGTTTCTTTATCCAGTGATATCCTATGAACCTTCTAATGTTTGGAAAATTTTATCTTTCTTCTGTGAGGTTCATACTCTTGGACCAACCAGTAAATTTTTGTGAATTTTCATCGTCTGAGTGCTCACAACCAAGTCTCTTTTTACTAGTTTGGCCAGCTATTATCATGAACTTGGTGATAGATTCTGCTGGATTGGAGAACTTATTCAACATACTGTTCAATAGCTCTATGTTCTTCTTTAGATTTCCATCTTCTTTTTGTTGAGATAGATTTCTTTTTGCCAGAATAGAATTTACTTTGACACTGTCATCAAAGTGTCTTTTCTTTTGAGTAAATTTCTAACTGAGTGATTCAAACTCATTGGAAAGAGAGTTGTATGATTTTTATAACTCATTTAACTTTTTACATTTGTCACAAGTCAAGCATGAAGAGTCAGAACTATTAGAGTAATAAGAGTTTACCACCATCTGCAGCTCTGTTGTGCATTGTGTTAGGCTTATTCATAATAATTTTGATGATGACAAAACTTGTAATAAGATGAAATAATGTGAATGCATAAAATTCTAATAATCAAATGATATATATACTTAAGCTGCATGATTAAATTACATGAGTATACATAATGCACTACTCTTTTTAACATAATAAGATTAAATATAATTATCATATGATCCTCATTATACTAAATCTTAATTATCATTATCTGTTATCACGGATCATATGACAACACTGCTCCTTAATTATTTATTTTATTTTTCGCTAAATAAAATGTATGCTATCCTTGCTCTACAACATGTGAAAATTAATTAAGATAAATACATCACGCTGATATCGTAGCAAGTGCAGAAAAGCTTCTAAGTGCAAGATCACAATCAACTACAATCTATTGGCACTTCAACTATCTACTACGAGGATGAAAAAGATGAAGAAACAAAAAGCAGAAGACAAGCAAAAAAGAAAGGTTGCAGTTGTCTAAAAGAAGTTTCCATGAACAAAAGCAATAGGAGATAAACAAGGCTTCAAAAATGAGCTACAACAAGTTTGCATTTTTTGTCAACCTCAACGAGAAAATGTCATCAGACAAATGCAAAATAAGAAGTTAAAGAAGAAGCCATGATTGGAGAGCTTAAATTGCGTTCGAGAAATTTGGACCACTTATACTTGATCCAATCAAAGTCTATCCAAGACAAAGTGCTAAGATAAAGAAGCAACTCAATGGCTTGGTAGACAAATGAAGAAAGACAAAGAAATTGCCACCCAGACAACCATACACAAAGTAAGAAGATTGGATTAGTCTAAAGATAAAAAGGCAATATGATAAAAGAAGGGAGTGCAACATTAGCTGGGCCAAGATAGACAAATCAAGATTGAAGAACCAACAAAGTTACAAGAATAAACCCCTTCTATTGCTTGAAGTGTGCAGAAGAGTTGAAGAACTTCACTTTGTCTATAAATCAAAAGTTTGTCGGTTACTCATGATAAACAAAGTATCAAACAAAGCAGAAACCGAAGTGGAAGCTGCATAGTGAGGATAGACAAAGTTGAAAACACAAAGTGCTGCTTGGATCGAAATGGGTTTCAATAGAAAAAGGCATGATCATCCACAATTTACAACAGACAAATGCGGCATGTAAAGTATTCTATCCGAGACAAAGAAGAACAAAATTTGTCTATCGCTTACATCAGATGAACACCACACTTCATCTCTTCATGCAAGTTGAAGTTAGCTTCATCTGGCACCTTCAATAGACAATGAGGAACAGAAGAAGAAAACCACACTTTGTCTGTTAGTGCAAGATTGAGTGAACTTTGTCTGTCACCTCCAACGGACAATTAAGAACAAAGGAAAAACATCCCAAGTCGTCTATTCGTATAGAAAGAGAAGGTTGTCTATTGATCAACCCAACTTCGTTTGTGGCATCTAGATATCATTTCTTATCTACCACAGACAAACCATATATACAAAGGATCGATCATTAGACAATCTCCTGGAGGAAATGAGACGGACAAAGAAGAGTTTGTCTATCAATCAGTCCAACTTCATCTACACTATTCAAAGTTCATTTGCTACTTGCAACAGACAAAATCATTCTTATGGAAGTTCAACTTATCAATAAACCTATGAAGAATTCCTCTACAACTTATGACAGACAAATGCAGATAGAGAGAGACCATGACTTGTCAGATAAAAACTTGATTTATGTGACTAGCATGCAAATGACATCTACACTCGAGTCGTCATTGTGCATACTTATACCAGTCACTATTTTCAACAATAAGTAGTGTTGCAAGACTTTCAAAGCTGTGATGAGTTGAATGAGGAACACTTTTTTACACAACTCATCCTCCTCTTTGAACGATGATGCAATAGCTCGAGATAAATCAAAAAGAACTGGACTTCAAGGAAAGAAAACCCAAAAGGTTTTAGTCATTTAGTGCTGCTCTTGTTTCAACATTCACTGGATGCCATCTTTCCAATGGTTGAGATTTTGAAGAAGCTATTTAAGGAGAAGAAGTAGGATAATTTAAAGGTAGTGAAGGAACCCATTCTAACAAGCTTAAAGTATATGCAAATCCTTCCACCCATGGCCAAGAGCTTAAACCATCATCTATCTTTATGAGCTTCAATCTGCTAATCATTATGGCCACTATATTTACATTTTGAGAAGATCTTTATGTAATTGATAGAGCTGAGAAAGAGATCATATCTTCTCCTATCTTAAATGTGCAATAGTTTTCTGATTAATCTGAAAACCAGAGAGTTTGTGGTAAACTCGATAAACCACATTATAATGAATAGTTGATGATCTTTGGAAAATCATCAAGTTTGCTGGTGAGCTTCGAAACAAATGAGTTAATAGTAAGCTCAGAAAAATTACCAAGTTTGCTTGTGATCATTGAAATGGGTGATTTTCTTAGTGAGCTCATAAAACCAAAAGAGTGTCGGGGACACTTGTATATGCCCCCTGGAGCTGGAATCCAAAAGAAGTGTTGGGTACACTTATGTATTCCATTGTACGGGGTATAGTAGAACCCAAGGTGTAATGAGTTGATGTCCTTGGAAGAGTGGATGTTGGGATGGGATCTTGAACCACTATAAAAATTATCTTGTCTGTGTGTATGTGTTTGTTTTATTTCTCTGCACTTTACTATTCTATTATTCATTTTACGCCACACCACACATAAGCACGAAAAGAGGGAAATGATCCAACAGGGGTTAAGCAATGAATTTTTATAATTCACCCATCTCCTCTTGGGTTAAGTCATCCTACGGGACTCTATAAGTGGTGTCGGAGTGGGTTAGATAAACAATTCTAGTGATCTGTTTGGTTAACCCAACATTGTCATCCTCTAAGTTCTTCTAAGGGTGGTCCATCTTCCATCTTCCATTTTTTTGATAGATTAATCAGGATATAATGGAAAAGGAGATTGGAAACATCTCTTATGTCCAAATGATTTTCATCTATGAAAATTTTCTGTATTGGCATAAGCAAGGATGAAACGAGAGCAGAGATGAAAATGTTGAAAACTCACTATATGCACTCTGTCCCACCTCTTTTAAGGATCTCTTGGCTTATGAAATTATATGAGAAATCTTAGAGAAGCCAAAGACAAATTAATAAGGGACAAAAACACTTGGCACTCATAAACCACTTGCATTATTATTTAAACTAACTTGAGTGTACGAAATCTATGAGAGGAGAAAATAAACTCTTGAAGAAGAAGAAAGAGAAAGGAGACTTGGTTTGAAGAAACAAAATGAAAAGACATGATGAAATACCATGTTCCTTCAAAAGGTAAGTGCAGGTATGATACAAAAACTAACCAAGTATCATTCTTTGCATTTCAAATTTTATTAGCATTAGAATTTAGTTTTCAAAGCTTTATGTGTACATCTACTTCTAATTCATCCATAGAAACTAACTTTTACTTCATGTACCTTTATAATTCAACTAAATATCATTAGAAGTTACATTAGAATTTTATCTGTAATTAAAAGTTCATTTACATGTTTTTCTCTTACATATGTAGAATTTTATTTGTGGATTTCCTTTTGTTTAAATTCGGTTCTTCAATTTCTTATATCTAATTATTTATTCTTCTGTTAATAAGAAATCAGAATCCATGCTTAGTTCTTTAACTGCATTCATTTTCATGTCTATACAAATTTTTATTTAATTTTACAATTATATTATTATTCATTTGTTTATTGATAAAATTTAGAGTTCATATTCTTTTATTCATATGTGTGGAACCTAGGACTTAGAGTAAGAATAATTCATACTCAGAAAACACAATCTAGATCCTAGAAATAACCCAAAATAAGGAAATCAACGTATTAAGCAATCTGTACATAATTTCATTAGAACCAAGGAATGATAACAAAATAAAATAAATAAACCTCTAAAAAACATAAAATAAGAATCATATGTAAAATTTTTATCATACCTTACTATACAATTGGTTACTAACTAACATAAGAATTCTCATTTAAATTTTTGAACATATCTTTATCATTCATGTACATAACCTAGGAATTAACTTTAGATAGATAAAAACTTTCAAAACATAAAACAAATGAGAAAACAAATAACAATTCAAATAATAATAAGCAATTTAAAGATAAAAATACCTAAAGGACATATAACCTTAAATTATACTAAAACTATAAAAACCACAATTGATTAATTATGCTAAAAACTATAAGCAAGACTGAGTTGATCTAGCATATGAGATTAATTATCATTTACAAATATGTTAGCTCACATAACTCATTGATTGATTGAAGCAGAGTACTTACTATATTTATTCATAAAAACTGCTTTAATTTAATAATATGATTCTCTACATACTATTGGATAAAGTGATACTTTGCACTGATACATAAGAATACATGTTCACATCTGTATGAGCCTACCAATGAAGAGAAAGTGCAAGATTATTTTAAGTGTATGCAGGAAAGCTTGGGTTGAGCACAGAAGAAGAATGAAAAACAATGAAGAATCAAACTCTTCTTCATTGGCCACAAATCCAAGCAAAAAGGGCCAACAAGTTTAAGTTCTGGATGCAAAGAAAGGACTGAATAAGTCAAGATTATATCTCGAACAATATCAAATCTAAGAGGAAGGATCATCATTTTCAAATAACAGAAGCTGAATGAATAATCAAGACCAGCAATAACACTTACGAGCTTAAATGACATATGTACAAAGGATGCACCAAAAGAGATAAGTTGTCAAACTTGATTATATTTTTTTCATTGATATATAATCTAGATGTCTCTAAATGAACTGCATTGGATTTAAATTAAGTCAAGTTTTATTGTTTTGAAGTAAATCATGTTGAAAATCTTAATAAACCTTAAAATGATCAAAACTATAAACATCATTACAATCTTAAGGCATAGTCAAACCTATTTGGGAAACCTTATAGTTTAAGGTCTCGAATAGGAATTCCATTCCTAGTCATTCCTTTTGTAATAATGCTTATTGGCTTAATTTAAAAAATCCTAAATAAAAACATGAAAATAAATTTAGTAATAACTATAATCCATGTGAATATTTAATTCATAATAACTCATTTTGGTAAATCAATTAAAAAAGTTCTAAGCAATCCCTAGCAATCTAAAAGGATTAAACTTAGAATTTTTTCAAACTAACAGTAGAATAAAACCTTTTGAGATTCTAGTCTCAGAAAACATTAGAAAGAGTGTAAAAGACTTAGAATACAAAAGGAAATCTCCTAACAAAATAAACTTTCCAGAACTAATTCTAATCACAAACTTAGAATCTAAAGTCATAAAATCCATAATAAAATGAACCATTATAAAGAAATTTAAGGTAAAGAGATCCAGGAGCTGATAAGTAACCAATAACACTTAAAATGAAATAGATTCCTTAAAAAGACAATAAAAACATTCCCTCTATTCAAAACAACTAAACAAAAGAAAATAAGAAACCTCTATTTTCTTAAAACTTCTATAACAGCTGCTAGCTCCTCAACTTGCTACTGAGCCTCAGCCAATTCATTCTCCAATACCTTAATATGATCCATAATTCTCCCATAATCTATGCAGCGACAAGTCAAAAGAAGATCTGAGTTTTCATTTGCCCTCCTAGCCTGCCTCAGTTCCTTCTTTAGTTGCTTCACCACTTCCTTCAAAAAGAAAACCTGACAATTTCCCTTAATCAAATTCTACTCCATCTCTAACTTCTCAATGTCATACTACAATTAGTCAAATTGCTATCCTCTAATATAAATGAAGCAGAGAATATCTAAGGTTGTAACTAGATCCCAAGAGACATATTAACTTTATGGCTCAAATCTCTGTAACCGTCTTTTTGATAAAAACAACAAGAGCAGTTCATTAGCGGCACTAACAAAGACCCAAACAGAATCAAATAGGAACATGCATTGTAACCTTAGAAATATGATTTTGATGAATAAACTATGCTAATTGCATCTAAATGTTAATAATGCACTCATGAAGAATATAATAATCACAAGCATAGAAATTGAAAGATAAAATTTTAACGCTTGAAATATTACATCTAAAAGTTCAAGACTTTAATATAAGAAATTATTTACTCAACTAAAATATTAACAAATGTTTACAACTCATCAATTTTTTGATAAGTCTTAGCTAATTCCATCTCCAAATTCTTAATGCGTTCTATGGCTTCCATGTGAGCCATGGAATACTTGGTCAAGAGACGATTAAAATGAGTAGTATTGCCCCTAGTATAGAACAAATCTTCCTTTAACACTTTAATCCTATCATAAAGAAATTGAATTTTCTCTACATTTGCATTGTCATCAACGTGTATCTGCTTTGAAAGAGAACTTGATGACACCATGGTATTAGAGACTGCTCTGGTGTACATTGAAACATCGTCTTATCTCTGACTCTTCTGTACATGATAGAGAATTTGAAGCATCTCTCCACTTCCCAAGAAATCCATTAATTATGTAATTAAATTCCTTAATTGTTTATCTTGGTAAAACAATTAGGGAGGACTCCGAAGAAGGATGCATTATTTCAATAAGAAGGATAAAGGATAAAGGATAAATGATCATACTATCAAAACTTAGAAATCCAAAACGAGTGTCACTAGCCAGGATCATGCATTGTCATCAAAGAACTTATCTCTCTGCATGAAATCAATTTTAATAATAATGAAATTGCATTCTTATGTGAAATAATCATGATAAATTAACAAATGCTTGAATGTTGCTTATAAACCAACTAATGGTATGAATACAAAACTTTAGGTAATAGGAAAACTATGAGAAAGAAATTAGTAAGGGTTCTAGTAGACAGGGGGAGAAATAAAATCTTTAAGGGGAGAGAAATAAATGTAAAAAGGGATAAATAAATGTGACCATATATAATTAAATCATTTCGATTATGACAAAAAGGGGGAGAGAAATTATGTGAAAGACTTGTGAGAGTTAAAGTTAGGATAGTGATAAAAGAGTCAAACCTATAGGATTATATAAGTTAGATATTCAGGGGAAGATTAAGGAGATTAAAAGAAAATTTCCTAATTATTAATCATAAGTCCCCACGGTTTTGTTATCATCAAAAAGGGGGAGATTGTTGGGCTTATTCATAATGATTTTGATGATAACAAAACTTGAAATAAGATGAAATAATGTGAATGCTTAAAATGTTAACAATCAATTGATACATATACTTAAGCTGCATGATTAAATTACATGAGTACACTTAATGTGCTTAACTTTTTAACATAATAAGATTAAACATAATTATCATATGATCCTCATTGTACTAAATCTTAATTATCATTATCTATTATCATGGATCAAAGGATAGCACTACTCCTTAATGAGTTACTATATTTTGTGCTAAATAAAATATATGTTATCCTTGCTCTACATCATGTGAAAAATAATTAAGGATAAATACATTATGATGACATTATAGCAAGTGCAGAAAAGCTTCTAAGTGCAAGATCCCAATCAACTACAATCTATTGGCACTTTGATTATCTTCTACCAAGATAAAGAAGAAGAAGAAGAAAGTAGAAAACAAGCAACAAAGAAAGGTTATAGTTGTCTAAAAGAAGTTTCCATGAACAAAAGCAATAGGAGATAAATAAGGCTTCGAAAATGAGCGACAACAAGTTTGCATTTTTTGTCAACCTCAATGAGAAAATGTCAACAGACAAATGCAAAATAAGAAATTAAAGAAGAAGCCATGATTGGAGAGCTTAAATTGCATTTGAGAAATTTGGACCACTTATATTTGATCTAATCAAAGTTTGTCCAAGACAAAGTACAAGGATGAAAAAGCAACTCAATGGCTTGGCAAACAAATGAACAAAGATAAAGAAATTGCTACCTAGACAACCATACACAAATTAAGAAGATTGGATTAGTCTAAAGGCAGAAAGGCAATATGAATAAAGAAGGGAGTGCAAATTCAGCTGGGACAAGATGGACAAATCAAGATTGAAGAACCAAGGAAGTTGCAAGAACAAACCCTTTTTATTGCTCAAAGTGTGCAGAATAGTTGAAGAACTTCACTTCATTTGCATATCAAACGTTCATCTATTACTCACAACAAACAAAGCATCAAACAAAGTAGAAGATGAAGTAGAAGTTGCATAGTGAGGATAGACAAAGCTAAAAAAATAAAGTGTTTCTTGGATCGAAATGGGTTTTAATAGAAAAAGGCACAATCGTCTACAACTTACAACAGACAAATGTAACGCGCAAAGTATTCTATCCAAGATAAATTAGAACAAAATTTGTCTGGCGCTTACATGAGATGAACACCACACTTTGTCTATTTGAGCAAGTTAAAGTTAGCTTCATCTGGCACCTTCAACAGACAACGAGGAACAAAAGAAGAAAACCACACTTCGTTTGTTAGTGTAAGACTGAGCAAACTTCATCTATCAACTCCAACAAACAATAAAGAACAAAGGGAAAACATCCCATTTTTTCTGTTCGTATAGAAGGAGAAGGTTGTCAATTAGTCAACCCAACTTCATCAATGGCATCTAGAGATGATCTGTTATCTACAATAGATAAATCATATACACGAAGGATCAATCATTAGACAAATCTCCCAGAGGAAATGAGACGGACAAAGAAGAGTTTGTCTATCAGTCAATTCAATTTCATTTGCACCATTCAAAGTTCATCTAGTACTTGGAACAGACAAATCATTATTATAGAAGTTCAACTAACAGACAAACCTATGAAGAATTCATCTACAATTGGCAGACACATGCAGTAGAGAGAGACCATGACTTATCAGAGGAAAACTTGATTTATGTGACTAGCATGCAAATGGCATCTACACTCAAGCCGTCATTGTACAAACGTATACCAATCATCATTTCTTGCAATAAGCAGCACTGCAAGACTTTCAAAGCTGTGATGAATCAAAAAAGAAACACCTTTTTACACAACTCATCCTCCTCTCTGAACGGCGATGCAACAACTAGAGACAAATCAAAAATACCTTGACTTCGATAGCGAAAAACCCCAACGGTCTTATTCATTTAATGTTGCTCTCTTTTCTGCATTCAACGGATCCCATCTTCTCCAATGGTCAAGATTTTGAAGAAGTTGTTTATGGAGAAGAAGCAAGACGATTCAAAAGTAGTGAAGGAACCCATTCTAACGAGCTTAAAGTATATGCAAATCCTTCCATCCGTAGCCAAGAGCTTAAACCATCATCTATCGTTATGAGCTTCAATCTGCTAATCATCATGGCCATTATATTTACATTATGCAAAGATCTTTATGTAATTGATAGAGTTGAGAGAGAGATCATATCTTCTCCTATGCTTAAATGTGTAATAGTTTTCTGGTTAATCTGAAAACCAGAGAGTTTGTGGTAAACTCGATAAACCATGTTGTAATGAGTTGTTGGAGATCTTTGGAAAATCATCAAGTTTGCTGGTGAGCTTTGAAACCAATGAGTTGATAGTGAGCTTAGGAAAACTACCAAGTTTACTTATGATCTTTGAAACAAGTGAGTTTCCCGGTGAGCATGTAAAACCAGAAGAGTGTCAGGGACACTCGTTTATGCCCCTTGGAGTTGGAATCCAGAAAGAAGTGTCGGGGAGACATATATATTCCATTATGTGGGGTATAGTGGAACCCAAGGTACAATGAGGTGGTGTCCTTGGAAGAGTGGATGTAGGGACGAGGTTGTGAACCACTATAAAAGTCATCTTGTGTATATGTGTGTGTTTGTTTTATTTTTTTGCACTTTACTGTTCCATTATTCATCTTACGCCACACCATACATAAGCACAAAAAGAGGTAAATGATCTAACAGGGGTTAAGCAATGAATTTTTATTTTCCCAATTCACCCAATTCTCCCCTCCCTTCTTGGGTTAAGCCATCCTATGAGACTCTACACATTCCTCTTCGATGGTGACTTGGTCTGCTAATTAGTTTTCCATGTGCACCATGCAATATATTTTTGCGAGGTGTCCAACTTTATTGTCACCTTTCTCACTTGAACTTGTCCTTGATGAGTCTTCATCATTCACGTGCATTCCTTTAGCTTGATTTCTTACTGAGTTCTTAAAATGTTTCTTTTCTCTTCTTTCACCTTTCTCATTCATGTTTACTTTTCCTTCATTAGGACACTCAGGAAACATATTTCTAATTCCTCCACATCTATCGCATGTAGAGAGATCTCTCTTCCTTTCAGTTTAACAACTTCTAGTCGCTATATATTTAGCTTCTGCTGTAGAGATAACAATACTAGTTTGTTTCCTTGAAAACCCTGATACCATACTATTTCCTAAAAATTGATAGGTTCTACTAGTACTTCTATCAACTTTGTATTCCCCAAAGTCAGTGTTTGAATATCCAATTAATTCAAAACTAGTTCCCTTGGGATAGTTGACTCCTAGATGTGGTGTATCAACCAAATACTTAAAGATTCATTTCACTACAATAAGATGAGACTCTCTAGGATTAGACTGAAATCTAGCACATAAGCATATGCTAAATAGAATATCAGGTCTAGATACACTAAGCTAAAATAGAGATCCAATCATACTTTGATATAGTTTTTGATCTATAAGTTTACCCTTTTTGTCCATATCCAGCCTTGTTGATGTACTCATTGGAGTGCTTGCTGCTCTAATTTCTTCCATTTTGAACTTTTTCAGCATTTCTCTAGTGTATTTAGATTAGCAAAAGTAGCTTTCATTATCCCTTTACTTGATTTGTAATCCAAGGAAGTAATTCAATTCTCCCATCATACTCATTTTGAATTCAGCCTATATGATCTTTGAGAAGTCTTGGTAGAGATCCTCATTAGTAGCATCAAATATAATATCATCTACATAAATTTGAACTATCAAGATATCCATGCCAATATTTTTTATGAACAAGGTAGTATCAACCTTTTCTCCTTCGAATTGATGATTATTTAAGAATTTGTTCAACCTTTCATAGCAGGCTCTTGGAGCTTATCTTAAAATCCTATAATGCTTTGGTGAGCTTATAGACATGATCAATTTGATCATCACTTTCAAAACTGGGGGGTTGCTCTACATAGACTTCATTATTTAGATATCCATTTAAAAATGCACTCTTTACATAATCTAAAATAATTTAAAATTCTTATATGATGCAAAAGCAATTAGCATTCTAATGGCTTCTAATCTTGTTACAAGGGTGTATGATTCTTCAAACTCAATTCCTTCTTCATGCAGATACCTCTTAGCTATTGGCCTTGCCTTGTTTCTTACAACCAATACACTTTCATATAGTTCATTTATGAATACCCATTTAGCTCCCATTATATCAACGTTCTTTGATTTTGAAATTAAGTCACATACTTTGTTCCTTTGAAACTAGTTAAGCTCTTCTTGCATTGCAATGATCCAGCTTTCATCACTTAAGCCTTGATCAATGCAAGTGGGCTTAATTGTGGAGATGAAAGCATAATGATCAAAAATGTTTTACACGGACCTTCTTATTTTGACACCATCATAGACATCACCTATAATTTATTTTCTAGGATGAGCACTAATAAATCTCAAATCAGTGGGAACTTCATAGGGAACATTACCTGTACTTGCCTCATCAACATTGTTTGAATTTTGCATATCTTCATATGTTGTGGCATCTCCTTGATCTTTCAATCTGAGCTTCTTCATATTAGTTGCAGCTTCATCTGCATCATTCTCATAATCCTTTCTCGAGCTTACATTTGCTTCATTGAATTTAACATGCATAGACTCTTCTACAGTCTGTGTTCTCTTAATGTATACTCCCAATGCCTTACTATTAGAAGAGTAACCAAGGAAAATAGCTTAATCACTTTTTGGGGCAAACTTTTCAAGATTACCCTTCCCATTGTTCCGCACATAACATGACAATCAAAAGGAATGAAAATATGAGATATTAGGTTTCCTTCCTTTCCAAAGATCATATGAGGTTTTCTTTAATATTGCTTTAATGGTTAACCCTATTTAGTACATAACAAGCTTTACTTACTGCTTCTCCCCAAAATCTTTTAGACAATCAACTCTCATTCAACATGGTTCTTACCATTTCCTAAATTATCCAATTCTTTCTTTCTACAACTCCATTTCGTTGAGCAGTTCTAGGGGATGAGAAACTATGGTGAATTCAATTTTTCTCACAAAAATCAATAATTTTTTTTATTTTCAAATTCACCACCATGATCATTATGAATAGACACAATTGACATTTGTTTCTCATTTTGAACTAGTTTTGAAAATATAGAGAATATTGAAAATGCTTCATCTTTGCTAGTCAAGTGAATCACCCATGTGAATTTTGAATAGCCATTCACGATAGCATATACATATCTTTTCCACTAGGGGTGATAACATTCCATGGTCTAATGAGATTCATATGTAATAATTCCAGAGGTCTAGATGTAGATACCTCATTTTTAGGATGGAAGGACGCTTTGGTCTATTTTGACTGTTGATAAGATTTGCATATTTGATTTTTGTCATAATTTAGTTTAGGTAGACCAATCACGAGATCCTTTTTCCACAAAGATATGATATTTGACATGTTGATATGTCTCATCCTTTTATGTCATACCTATTTGACTCCAATTAAGCATTTTTCAATGATATCATCTAGCTATACTAGATAAATATTTCCATACCTCTTTTTGCAAAATAATAGATCATTGTTTACGTTGAATACATTACATGCAGATGCTTCAAACATAACTCTGTGACCCTTGGCACATAATTGTCTAATATTTAGTAAATTGTGGTTGAGTCCTTCTACATATAATACATCCTCTATGCATACATTGAATAAACCATAAATTTTACCTATCCCTTTGATAAGACCTTTGTCATTGTTGCCAAATGCAACTATTCCTCCATTTGTTGGTTTCAATTCTTTGAACAACTTCTTGTCTCCGATCATGTCTTGAGTAACCACTATCCATGAACTAGGAATCACTAAATGTAACTTTCAAACTTACCTAAATTCAAAGCAAATATTCTTCTTACATTTTTTTGGTACCTAAGTATTGGGTCCAATGGTGTTAGTGGAATTGTTTGTGCTAGAAGATTTTGCATTATCCTTGGGTTTCCATCTCATTTTGCACCTTTTCCTTACATCTTTTTGAATAGCAATAATACACTTTGTGTCCAATTTTTTTACAGAAATAATAAGTATTTAAAATTCTATTTGGTGCATTCTATTCCATTAGTTTCTTTGTCTAGGGATGTCCTATGAACCTTCTAATGTTTGGACAATTTTCTCTTTCTTCTGCGAGGTTCATACCCTTAGACTAACCAAAAATTTATGTGAATTTTCATCATCTGAGTGCTCACAAGTGAGTCCCTTTTTACTAGTTTGGCCAGCCATTATCATGAACTTGGCGACAGATTCTCCTGGATTGAATTGGGTACTTAAAAAATTTTTGCCCTTTAAGATTAAATGTCCCTCTAGCAATCAATCCAATCACTCAATCAATGCACAAGTAAATAAGACACATGAGTGTTTATAGTGGTTCGAGTTAACACTCTAGTTCACACTTCCAAGAACACTTTCCTCTTAGTGTCTTGGGTTCCACTATCTTGAATAGCAGAAATACAATCAGTTCACCCTACACTCTTCTAAATTCTAGCTTTAGGGGGCGTGAATATAATGCTCCCAGCACTCTTCTGGATTCCAACTCCAATGGGTGTAAATAAATAGCCCTTGTCTGCACCCAGACAATCATAACTCTTTTTGAGTTTAGCCTCAACTACTAGCTCATGGAAATTACAATGGATGAATATTGAAAGTTAAAGTACTTATACAAATACTTCATAATAAGCAAAGGGGAAGAATTCTGAAGATTAAATGCAGAAGTAAATGATCTTCCCAGTAGGTGATTGGGAGCCTTCAAAGAAAATTGAGGAAGGTTTAATGTAATCTCACGATTCTTGAAAGATGTAGAAGGTTTTGGCTTAGTTTAGTAATTGCTCTCAAGAAGAGATTGGATATTTTTCTCGATTGTTCTAATTTTTTTTTAATCCAATGATGTTGCATTTATAACTACTTTGAATTCTAGCCGTTGGTAGTAGGTTAACTCCATTAATGATAGAAGACCATTTTGATTAACACATTTGAATTCTTTATCTTCTGATTAATTTTCATCTACTGGAATGCCTACAGTGTCAACCTTGGAGAAGATGATTTCCTGATTCTTAATAAGTATCGGTCGAAGAGATTCACAATAGTTGATTCTTTTAGTAGTTTGGAAAGAGCCTCATTAATGTTGGATGAAGTCCAACGATTTAGTTTGTCCATTGCTCATCTTTGCTTATGATAGACATAGTATCTATCCAAGTGTCCATCAGATAAAGTCTCTTTGTCTTCTAGTTTGTCCATAGCAAGTTGTAGATGAATCTAGGTAGTATGAATGAGTTATCTTTCCAACAATTCATCTATTGGTTTGTCCATTATAAGTAATAGATGAATCGTAAAGGCGTAGGTGAATTATCTTTCTAGCAGTTCATCTATTACAGTTAACAGACGAATCGTAGAGGCTTAGATGACTTCATTTGCTCCACATTTATCCGTGTTGACAGGCAATCCTTGGCTTGGTGAGTTATTTTTCTGTGGCTTACTTGTAATAGACGAAGTCTATTGTATGCTCATTGCTTTGCTTTTGTTAGAGATAAACTTTTCTTTGATAGAAAATGGTGACTCGGTTGATTTCTTTTCAATTTGAGCTTTGATCATAGCGGCACTTCATCTGTGGCTTCTGCAATTAGTTAGAAAGATTGATGCCTTGGAATATCTTCTAATTCTTCATTATGTTATTTTGTTCATGAGGCCTGCAAGTTGATTTTACATGCTAAATGCTTGGTAATAACTGTTAGTACATAATCAAGTTTTGTTTATCATCAACACCATGCATTGATACTAATATTCTCCCCCTCTTTGATGATGACAAAACTTGATTAAAAATTATCTCATAAAAGATAATCTTCCCTGAATGTATGCAATCAGATAAAAATATTTTGCAATTTTTAATCATTCCACAAGTTGCCATTAGCCATGATCTCTCTTAACTAGTTTATATATGTATTCTCCCCCTTTAGTTCAAGATTATGTATTCTAATTGTTTATGTTCTCCTTGAGATAATTTGGTAGATTCTTTCTACCCCTTTTTGTCATAATAAAAAAATAAACGCAGCATTTGCAGAATACACACATAGAAAGAAGTAGCATAAGAATAATGAAACCATTTCATTTCATTTCAGTACTCAACCTGCAATCTAAGTGCAAGAGAGGTTGTGAGTGAGACCGCAAACAAAGGTGGGGAGGTGGAGAACTTTTCTATTATAGTGAGCAATACAAAGTTTTAAGGAGGGAAACAGGGGAAGGAAATGATAATGAGGCATTTTGAGCCTCCTTTCACCCTTTCTTCAAGTGCCCAACTGATGATGAAGTTAGATCTTGGGGTAAATTTGCTGAGATATAAATCATTTTTGTGAGACCCACATGTTGAAGAGAGATACTTTTGATGAGATCGGTGAAGTGGAATATTGTCACAGACAGAAGTAGTATCATCCCACCAAGAAAAGTGAAGAAACATCCTTTGGTTCTTCAATTTCTACAATTCGTCTGTCTTCTTGCGATATCTTCTTCCTAAATTTCCTTTCCTAAGCTACTTCATCTTTGTGAGGTAGAGAAGGATTGTTAGTCATGGGTTAAAATAGACTTGACGGGGCAATACTAGGTAGTTGATATCTTGCCGAAGATAGAGTTCGATTAGATATAAATAGTTATAAATTGATTTTGGCAAGAAAGCAAGTTGTATGCGACCTGAAAAACCATGATTCAGATAAAGTGGGAATCGGAACAGTATATAAGAATAACTTACTTTTTCTAAGAAGAAGTTGAACCTCATTAAAAACATATCAAAAGCATTGAAATTTGAGATGTAGAAATACTAAAGATTTTATTCTCATGGGTTCACATTAGTCATGCCTAATTCTCGTCTAATATTGCAGAAAATTTCTAAAGACAATGGCTTAGTAAAGATGTCAGCAAGTTGAGCATTTGTAGGCACATACTCTAGACATATGTTATGTTTCTCTAAATGGTCTCTTAGAAAGTGGTGCCTAATTTCTATATGCCTGATTTCAAAAATTTAAGACATTGTTATTTGTTAAGCATATGGCACTAGCATTATTGCATTTAATCGATAAGTCACATTTAAAATGTTTCTTTTCTCTTCTTTCATCTTTCTCATTTACGTTTACTTTTTCTTCTTAGGACATTCAGGAGACATATGTTCAATTCCTCCACATCTATAACATGTAGGGAGATATCTCTTTCTTTCAGCAATTTTCTTCTGTTATCTAGGCTGTCTCCTTGAGGTATTGCCTTTGCTACTTCTTAAGAACCTTCTGAAGTTTCTGACTAACATGGCCATATGATGAGAATGCAAAAT